>JAUCNO010000795.1:2574495-2607548 GCA_032353835.1 Enteromius viviparus
AGGTAAGCGGGAGCCGAGCCGGTGATTGTCCCATATGCAAGCGTCAGTGCCTTGAATTTAATGCGAGCTGCAATTGGGAGCCAGTGCAGGGAGATTAAGTTTTGAGGGAGAATTGTTTTGTTTCTGTGTGTTCTACAGTTGGCGAAGACCATTGGCTGATTTTCTCTGTTTCTTTGTGTAGGGTTATCAGCGTGTACGGCGGAGCAGTGAGGAGGAAATCTCTCTCATGCATGCTCATGATATGGAGGAGGGCACCAGTCTGGACAGTCACTCCTCCAGCTCTGACAGCCAATCAGAGGAGGTAAGACATCCAGAAAAGGGTTGTGCGATATACCGGTATACACGATTAACCGGTAGAAATTAGTCAACTGTTAGAGATTTTAGACTATTACGCACTTGCATCAAGTTACAGTGCACCGTGGTCACAAAACATATCATTAGCACACATTTAAAAAAACAAGTGATTTTAAGCCATTTAAATGCAAATATTAATCCACTGCATATAAAGCATGTGAGTATTTTTGTTATTGTATACACAGGTGTAAGAAAACAATGTGTCCTCATGAACAGTAATTTTAGTCTTAAGTGAAAATAAAAAAAATGTAACCGTATATTGAACATCACTTAAATATTATAAATATTCTAATATTCCTGCTGTCTGCCTTTCATGTTAATCATACAACAAGAGAAAATCTCTCACTGCTCTTGACTAAATCACAATTTAATGTACACAGTGAGAACAAAGCAGTGTTTGTGATTAATTTATACAATGTATGTAGCAGTTATTTATTGTACTAGTGCTTATAATTAGTTGCTTCCCGGTGAGCCTAACAAAGTTTCCTCTCTCCTACAGTTTGATTTTGCAGATGTCTTCCTGCATCAGTCCATTCACACTATAGAGTACTGCCTGGGCTGCATCTCTAACACTGCGTCTTACCTCCGCCTGTGGGCTCTCAGCCTGGCACATGCCCGTGAGTAACATACCCTTCAGCAAATTCACAATAGAAAACTTTCAATTTAGAACTAAATGGTTTCATTCATTCAGTTTTGATAATAAATTTATATTTAATGTTATAATGTGTTTTTTATTCCTTCTATGTACTCCTGCCAGCAAAGTAATCCACGATATATCTACTAAAGCTCCAAAGACAAAAATAGTGATATACAAATTCTTAAAAATACCATAATACAATTTATTTTGTAATACTGCCCACCATTAGTTGAATGTCTGTCTAGTCTTTTTTTTAATTTTGTTTCATGACAACTGTACAGTTTTAATATCGTTCAATTAAAACAAGCCACTTTATTACATTATACCGCATGAAATTTGTAGCCTATGTAGGGCCTGTGAATTATTATTTTGGTTAGAGGCTTATAAAATGGCTTTATTTAAAAAGGGAATGCTGAATATATTTTGTTGTGGTCCAGAGCTCTCTGAAGTGTTGTGGGCCATGGTGATGCGGGTCGGCCTGCGAGTGGACACCAGTGTGGGCATAGTGTTCCTGGTGCCTGTTTTTGGTCTGTTTGCTGTCCTCACCGTGTCCATCCTGCTGGTGATGGAGGGACTCTCAGCCTTCCTTCATGCTCTCAGACTCCACTGGTCAGTACAACACCTCAAACATACACCGCCATCACAAAACTGTGTATTTAGTGATTGGATGAAAGGTTGTAGCTGGAAACACAGCACAAATTTATACTGAAATGATCTCTCTCTCTCTCTCTCCTCAGGGTGGAGTTCCAAAATAAGTTCTACAGCGGCGCTGGCGTCAAGTTTATACCGTTTGCCTTCTCTCTCTTGCACACCAGCTTTGAAAATGAGGGGTTGTTGTGAACTGTGGCACGCTAAACACCGGGCCAGAATGGATCTGTGAGCTTAATTTTAACTGATTTACTTCTTGCACTACATGCCAAAGTGCTCCAACCAAATTCTCTTTATATGGAGATACCAGATCAGCATTGACTACATAACACAAACACTCCGAGATAAAGCAACAGCTCTGGACTGTAAATAGGAATGAAGGAGTGCTTTTTGTGTGTTGAATGTATTAGATCTTCACAAAAGTGCTGTTTGGGAATATCATTTTTCTATCTTTGGCTGTGCAGACTGTCGACTCTCCTTACCTGAGCACATTCCATGAGTGACTTTGAGGTTTAACATTTTTGTGCATTTGCAGTACAACAAGTGATTTTACGGCTTGTTTAAATCTCAGCATTATCACTCTCCGCAGTGTTGCAACACCGTTGTGGCTCATGTAGTTCATGCATAGTGTTGAATGGTACTGTGCTTCGACAACAACAGATAGAACACAATCAGGAGTACAGTTGGGCACAGTATTTGTCAGACTTGCCTAATTGTTACTCCAAATTTAAGCAATGTCTGCCCAGATGTGTTTATTCTTTATGGTGATTAGCCCAGATCTTGTTTCTGGTGGGATGTCCTCCTCCAGAACCTCTACTAGCCCACAGGAGGCTCGGATATTTCTAAGTGCCTAACATGCTGAATGTATTCTGGTGGGTGGTGGACTGAATTTTTCAGATGAAGTCATTTAGGATTGTATTCATTTAATGAGGAAATGCATTGTATCATTTTGGCAGACGTCAAAGTCATTTATTTTTAATGCTATCATAAATTGAGACGCTTTTAGTGATTTTTAACTCGCAGATCTGTTCGGTTACTCTGTTCTGCTTCTCCAGAGAATGGTCTTTTTTTTAGCTCTTGAATTTAATGTGATTTTGATGTGTGGATTGTGAGCCACTGAATTCATTCCAGTTTGATTTTTAATTTATTAACAGAACTTATTTTGGTTTCTATCTATCGTTGGGCGAGTCTGTGCATCGTTTAAGAAATTGACATTCCACATTTTGCATACAAGCTCTATATTAACATTACACAATAAAATCAAACCTGTGAAGCTGGGGTAATAAAACTTTGATTAAATGACTCATGATATCATTGCCGTTTTTGAGCAAAGGCTCTAATACAGTTTTATTTTTTCTTGCCTGAAATTGTAACAACTTTTATTTAATCTAATTGATTTCACATTTTTTTTTTTTTTTTTAGAAGTCCTTTAGCATTAAGATGATTTTCTCTGTAGTTACAATCTCTCTATTACCAACTTGGAACATGTTAAAAAAGAAAAAAAAAAGAACATTTTATTTGTTTTCATAATTAAATCTTCAAGAAAATATCATGCACATGTAAGTGTGAACTAACATTAAACCCTAAATTGTTTCATCAGTGTTTCAGGGCTGACATGAAAACAAACTAATGATTTGCCTTCATTAACAAATGCTTTAAAATTAGTAACATATCTCTTTGTTTTCAGAGTTCATAAAATCCTTCAGAACGGTCTTGTGTGGGGGGGAAAAACCCTTGTGGGCTCATTTTTTCCTGACACACTGCTGAACCAGGGTTGTCTTTAATTCTACACAATTCATCACACCCCGTTCAGTCATTCTGCACGAGACTATATATATGTATATTCGTTGGGAATCTTTTAGACATGAAACGTGTCTGCCAGTATCCAAGTGAGTCGGTTTTAAAACAAAATATGTACATTTATAATATTACAGCTTGTCAAAAATGTCATTCTGACCAGCTGAATCCATTTACAAGTAAACCTCCTGGTTAAAATTCTGATTTTTACCAAAACAGCATTTATTACAAAATGCGTATGGTACCGAGAGCAAAATAAGCCCTCCATGCTGATTGGATATATTTGACAGCAATCAGACATAATGCGAGAACTGATCTCCAGTGATGTCAGAGGTCTGAATCCACTGCTTAAGAACTTGGTAAACATAAAAGAAATATTGTAGAATTGTTTCTGTTACACAACTTGGGGCAGTTTAAAAATGCTCAGCAAAACAACAGAAATATCTCCTTTTTTTTATCATTCCTGAGTCCTGGTGCCTCATTAATAAAGCGTGCACACACTTAAATCATAGTTATAAAAACTGTCTTTGACGTAGAAAAGTGTTTAGCCTCGCGTCAGGATCTGAGCAGACAAACACATTTTATTATTGGAGTAGTGCAGGTTTTTGAAAATGTAAGCTGTTCTTGCTGCTCTAAATTATGATATGTGATATTTTATGTTAATGAAGTCGTTTACAGGGCTGACAGCTGATTCATAGATTTCCATTCTGAGAGAGAGGCGTACCCGCGGTTAAGATCAAATTTTGGATGGTTTCTGTGCAAATTTTATAAATGAGGCTCCTGATGATTTATAACTTTCAGTCTTTCTGTAACGTAGGTCTAAAATGACCAGTTTTAAAAATATACTAGCATGTACTTCTCCATCACCATAATGTAATGTTAACTACAACAATCCCCTTCATCAGGAACACTTGGGTGTTTTTATCCACTTCCTCTACTGCTAATAAATACAAGCATGCTATGAACACAAAACAAGGTCAGCAAGTGGTTTGCTTGCATTTTCGGTATCACACTTGGTATTTTGATAGTCTGCTATGTCCTCTGAGTGAGTCAAGCGGGCGACTTGTTTACCTTTTATTAGTGGATCGTTCATTCATTCATTCATTCATTAAGTATCCTGATTGTACAAAAAAGTATTTTTTTCTAATTGCATTGATATGCATTGTACTGTGACAGGCACAGTAACATAATGACCACTGGGGGCTCCACTGAGCCGATGCAGGAAGCAGCTAATTAATGTGCATGACAGTTCATGGGTGTAAAACACATGTCCGAATACCTGCACTGTTCAGTACACAAGACACAAGCTCTTTTTTTAATGCTTGCTTGAAGCTCATTGGTTAACTGAAGACATTAGATGATTCTTAATGGTCATTTGCTATGCAAAGTGGGCGGAGCCAGGGAGAAAATCTTCAGCTGTGTGTCCAATAAAAGAGCCTGATTGTGCTCCTGGGGTGTACAAATAGGAGAACCTCCTTTGCCCAGTTTTGGTACTATGTTGATATGAAACTAAAAGAAGTGCAAGCTGAACAATCAGACAATTCATAGAAATGCTGCAGTCGAATGAGTCTCTCCTTCATATGTGAGTTTCTTCATGTGCTGTCCAGGCCAGCTTAGGACGGGGGTGGAGCGTCTTTAATGTGATCTCTTTATAAACAAGACTGAGTCCAGTGTAGAGGAAAGTGCATTTGTGATGGGGTTGTACTGAATAAAAATAACCTGATTTGCTTTGGAAAGATAAACTGGGGCGGCACTTGGCTAAAAGAGTTCAGCTTTGCATTTCTCACACTCGTCTTTGAGGTGAACTTCGGAGAAAACTTTTATTTTTTCATTCTCCCATTTTAGTAGTCGGTTTAAGAGTCGGGCAAGGATATATGTCATTGGGCTGCAAACACACACACACACACACACACACACACACACACGCACAGAGCGCAGGTGTTCGTGACCTGTCTCCACTACCTCTGCAGTCCCAAGGCCCTGATGAGTTATTCCTCTTTTGTCTTCCGTCTGCAGAGTCCGTCAATTGTTTTGCGTGTTCAGAAGATATCGGGACACATACCCCAGTCTTGTCTGTCTTTGGCCTCCCAGTAACCCCCCTTATAAACATAAATAGTCTCCCCTGTCAATTCATCCGTCCTCTGGTGGAACCACAACGGCATGTAGCTTTCAAAGTCCTGTCCTGTAACACAAAACAACAATAAAATAACCAGGGTAGGATTGTGAGTTCTTTCATAAATTAGAAGGTTAAGTACACTAGTAAGTACTAGCTTGTTAGTAACTAAGGTTATACATTGTTTGGTTGGGCAGGACGTAGCGTAATCGCATAATATGACGTTTACCCTAAATCATCCATCAGATACACTCAAATACGCAAGCAGAACTTGTTTAAATGCTATGAAGTTTATATTAAAAGACTTAGATTTAGACTTATGTGGCTCACCTTCATCGATGGCCTTTGAGGCTTCAGCTTCTCTCCTCCTCCTCGTGGCTCTCTGTTTTTCCTCCAGCCTCTGTTTCTCTACGTTGGCCTCGTCCCAGCGTCCCGCTTCCATCAGCCGCTGGTCCGGCCTCAGCCTGCTGTCCGTCCAACACACAGCATCCTCTTCCTCATTCAGGGTCAAAGCCAGAGAGGAGAAACAGTACATGTTCTCAGCATTCTCTCTGAGAGATAGAGAGAAGTAGAGAATGAGAAACAAATGCAAAAATGATCAGATAGGTCACCTTTAGTTCAGTAAGTAATTAGGAAGTGAATCAGCAGGTTAGTAGCAATACCAATGCAGTAACTCTGGTATTTCTCCTGATTCCGAAGGTATTTGTTCGGAATGGGGATGTAAGGGATTTTAGTAATGCCAGACAATAATGCTGTGTCTTACGGTAGAGGGTATTTCTTCCACAGCAGTTTGGGTGTGAGCGTCTGGTAGACGGTCTTCTGTTTGCCCTCAGAGCTGCTGCTTCCTCTGCTACTCTGCACGATCTTGGCGCTCTCCATCTTGTCGTCCCATGTACCTGAAAGGATGTAGTGAGCCTGGCCATCGCTGTCCTTCACCACCCCTGTGACCTTTAGGTGGAAGAACAAGGAGAACAAGGGTAACAAGCTCTGGGGTTGAACTACAGAAGCATGAAGAGACAGAGAGAGAGCAGGATAGAAAGATGGTTTAGCCATGACAAACATCTTTAAGGACTGCTGTCAGTGTAACTCCCCACAGCGGGAGGGACAGGAAAAAGGACAGGGACAGTTGAAGTTCAAAACATACCTTTCGTGGGACTTCCCTTGAAAAGTAACTGTACGGAGAGAACTTGAGCTGACAGGTCTCTTTGGTCCTGTGGTTGACTATGTCAATATCTCCTGACTGCAACAAAGAAAATATGAGATGAACAGAGAGAAATACCTACAGTGGAGGTATAATGTGTTTTTTGATATTGAACAGAAAACATTGCATTATGTACATGATCTTATAGCCAAAAAAGTCTGATTTACTATAAAACGTCAAAGAACAAATTTGGTCATTTACTCATCATCGAGTCATTTCAAACTTGTATTCTTCTATATGTTGAACACAATAGAAGATATGAAAATATGAAATAATACAGGTTTGTAATGACACGAGGGTATGAAGGGCAATGCAATGTTTCATTTTTGGGTGAACTATCCTATTACCGATACTGTTGGCTGAAATTTTAGTCTTTGTTATTCAATAGAGGACATAGAACTGAGTAATACTAGGTCCTGCAAAGAATATATTCTGCAAGCATGGACCTACAAGCAATATATTCCCCTTGACGTTTCTAAGCTTTAAATATTTGACAAAAAATATGTCTGGGAAAAATATCTGGGAAAAAAGTGGTAATCGGGGAAATTTAATGTCTGATGTTCTGACCTGATCGATCCACAGTTTGCCCACAATGATGTTGTGCACGGTGGAGGTGACTTTACGCCACACATAGTGGTTTCCACTCGCATGAAACTGTAGGTGGATTGCACCTGGATCGACAGAAATCATGTGAAGTCAAGAGAGAAATACAGAATAAATCCTTTGTCACAATAAATTAAATCAGCATAAATAATGTTTATAGATGAACCTAGTACATATGTGCACATTTGTTTATATCCAAAATAGTGAATAAGGTCAAGAGAGGACAGGAGACTGACCCAGAGGCATGATGGAGAGGTATTTGCCACGGAACTTGCTAGCGATGGTGATTTCCTGCCACAGGGTCCAGCCTCGCTGTGACATCACATGATGGGCGGCTGCCGGCGGATGATGACTGACCTGGAAGATACAGGCAAATATCAGTTGAGTGCTAAACACAAAATTCACCACTAGGGGGTGCTGTGTCTTCATTCATTCAGACGTGTGGACTTTCTGTGTAAGATTCTGTGGTATTCTCAGAGTCACCTTCAACCATCATTAGCCTCCGATCACCGAACCTTATACGAGAAGCATTTCCAGTGATGGTTGAGGGTGACTGAAAATAAGTCTTGTGACAAATTGCTTAATTTCTCATTTCCACCCTTGCTAATTTCTTAATTTATATGCTGCTTTTAAAGCTAAATTAATTCGGTAGCAGAACAGTTTCTTCATCCCCAAATCAGTATACTTGAATGAACACTGAAGGATCATGTGGAGTATTGGATGCTGAAAATTCAGCTTTACCACCACAGGAAAATAAAATAGTGGAAAACAATGCCCTGTGCTGTATGATAAGCCACTACTGAGGTAAATATAAATGCTAAGGGGTAATTTTACTAGTATGTTACTGTAGAGCATTTGACTCTTAACACTGACCTGTTCACAGAGGGAACGGTAGCCCAAATCTTCCAGGCGGTCCAGTTCGTAGGTCTCTCCCAGGAGAGGGTTGAAGGGCTTGGCGGTCCGGTGCACTGTGGTGGAGTACGAGGAAACAGAGAAGGCTGCGACCAGACACATCTGCTCCAGAGAGTTCTCACAGCGCGCCGCCTTATCCAGCAGCTCATGGTACTCCAAATCCTCCGTCAAGCGCTGCAGCATGGACAGGGGCTCGTTGAAGTTCACCTAGACAGACGGAGAGAAGAAGAGAACTGTCACCTTCTGTTTCTACTTGTTTCAGTATATCAATGCACTGTTTCTAATCTTGCATTTAGGACCATCGCCCTAATCTCCAGTATCACTTACAGGCATTGGGATCTTAGAGAGTTCTTTGCCAATGCAGTTCTTCATGATGCTCCACAGGTTGAGCGAATAGTTGGGTTTTTCTGGGATCTGGGTCCGCCTCTTCCTGTGAGGCTCCAGCTCTTTCCCTGAAAAATCATTACTGCTCACAGAACACTAAAAAAGACAGACAAGAATATTTGTATTAAACAAAAAATCTGAAATGTATGAAATGTGTTTATGCTGAAAGACATTATTTGAAGGGCCCGAGTGCCCTTGAGGAACGTAACGCACAAACATTGACAGATGACTGATACTCCATCTGTCTCAGAAAGCGAGTCACAGAGAGAAAGATGAAACGATGGGAGCAGATATCAGTTAATTAAGATTCAGTAAATTGAGATGAACAACAGCTGTGAGAGTTACACGGACCGCATGAGGAAACATTCACAGTCACGCTGTGCCTACTGGAGCTTTATGCCACAAGAAATACAGTGGGGTCCAAAAGTCTAAGGCCACAAATGAAACTGTCTGTGCTTCATATTAATGTAATAAAAAAAAACTTGATTCCAAATATGAAGTGAATTTGCAAAAAAATTATTTTGTTTGTTGTTTTCGTATGCCTTAGCGTTCAACATTTTCATTGTTGCTTTTTTGGATCCTACTGTATAAAATCTTTGTTTTCAGCTCTTGTTTCATGTCACACTCACATTGTCTTCCTGGTTCCAGTCACTGGGCTGTCCTCCACTAGCACCACTGAGATTACTCTGAGAACGTCTGCACAGACAGGAAACAGGGGTGAGATGCAGGCAAATAAGCAGAATAAAGTGTGACACTGACTGATGAAATAAAGGTGAACCAGTGAAAAAAATAAAGTATAAACACTTCTTCACTTGTTAACAACTGTAATAAATGAAAAGTGAACACATGAATATATTTACTCAATACATTTTGAATTAAAAGCATAGTACTTTTTTAAGGCTTTTCAACATAAACACTTAATAAAATAATTACAGAATTATATATTTTTTTAAAAATTTAATTGCATTTTTTACAAAAAAATAGTTATTTCAGGCATAGTTATTCATACACATTTTAGTGCAAAACATTTGGTCATTTTCACCACATGCTCATTATTTTAAAATGCATATCATCCGATCAGGTGGTGACATACGGTTGAGTTCAAATGCAATCAAAGCATAAATTAGACCCCAAAATTATGCATATTCATATGCTCGAAACTTTATGCAGCTCCCATGCTCCTCTTTATTGGAAATGAATGACTTTTGGTGTGCTGTTTGTCAGCAGGTCGTAGAAATTTACTTAAGAAATGTGTTTTGTATTCATTATTTATAAAATACCTCTATTCAATTTTTTAACAATTATTTTTTTTTAACTGTCTTAAAAAAAGGAAAACTGTGCCATAATTTATTTACCTTAATGTTGTTAAACTTTCATTTTTGGGTTAAGTAGGGATGAAGCTGACCTGTGGTGAGATGGGTCCGTGGCAGTCACTGTTATAAAAGCAGGTGAGTCTTCCATGGCATCAAAATACTCTGTATCCTCATCTTCATCACTCGCTTCCTCTTTCCTGGGCCTTTCACTCACTCCTGTGCACACGCAAGAAGTCAAAAACAGGCACAACTTTACAACAGTCATGGTGGTTTACCATCATGTCATGTCTCATAACTGAGCACATTCATTCTATAACATTCATATATGAATGATCACGCTGCGGTGTCTCACCTGTGTCGGTGGTGGGCGTATCGGGTGTGTTGACAGGGTGCGTGGGGACCTCTCTCCAGGCTCGTTCCAGGCTGTTGTGCTGCTTGGCTAGCTGCTCGATGGTCTCCTCCAGGTGTGTGCGCTGCTCTCGCTCATGCTGAAGTACTCGCTGCCATCTGCGGCTGTGGCTCTCTGCCAGGTCCAAGAAATCTCGACACGCCTGCACAGGAAGACACAAAACAGGGACCGAACATCAACACAAACACATAAGCTTCAGGAACAAAATAAAAATGCTATTTAGACCAGGAAGGCTTGCTTCTGCTCCTAAAGGTCAACCCTAGTGAAGAGTTCAAGGACAGATGAGACAGAAGAGCATGGTGTTAGGGCATGGGTTTGATTCCCTGGGAACTTTTTAGTATCCCTTCAATGCAATTTAAGTCGCATAATGGATAAAAGTGCCAAAAAGTGCCATGAATGCAAATGTTTTGAATCCCTAACTTTTTTTGTAAACCGAAACTCCATTTTCTTTTTAGTTCCAAAGACTACAGTTGGATGTTTTATACTTTTAAATGAAAAAAGTCTACATCTAAGTTACTTAGGCAACTCATTAGAGAATTATTTGAACTGATTTACTGATAATATATCTCAGGGAATAAATAAAGTGACTTTTTTTCCAGAGAAATATATTTTCTAGTCTTAACATAAACAACAAAAATGCAAACAGTGGAAATGATTTTCCCGAACTGCACTCACAGTGAGAAAGGCTGAGAGAAAATACTTGCTTTTGGTTTTGTTTTATGCCCAAGTTCTGTCGTGTGTTCTTCTCTGCTGTACTTCTTGTGAAAAACTTTCTGTTTGTTTTTATGCACACAAATGCTTTCACTTTGCATTTGTTTAAAGTTCCAAAGAAGCCCAAAAGCTTTTTATTGGTCGGGTAGGTGACAGGTTCAACCAGTCAGGGCACAGGATGGGACTTAAGGACTTCAGTGCTTTGCTACAATCTGTATTGTTAAAAGCACTATATAAATACAAGTGACTTGACTTGACTTAAGCATTAACAAGAATTCCTGTTTGGCTCAAAGGAACAAACCGCATGGATTCCTTTGCTAAATTAAAACTTGATTATGTAACCACTACTACAGAGCTTCTAATCGTAAATACACCTCATGAGACCTTTTTAAAGCATACAGATTGGATTAGTGGTTTAAAAGTTTAAGGATTTGAAATGTTTTAAAAATTCAAACATAATTCACATTTTCAAAAAAACAATAATCCTTTAAAATATTACATTTTTTAAGGATTGTTTTTAATTTTGACTTTTTTTTTTTTAGCTAAAACTGGATTTACAACAAGCAATTAAATACATATATTTACAAATTTGTTGTTGTAAATCTTTTAAATGACATTATTTGTGACCCTGGATCACAAAAACAATCTTAAGTCACTGAAGTATGTTTATAAAATTAGCCAAAAACAGGTCACAATTATAATTTTTTCTTTTATGCTAAAAATCATTAGGACATTAAGTAATAATCATGTTCCAAGAAGATATTTTGTAAATTTTCTACTGTAAAACTTAATTTTTATTAGTAATATTCAATGCTAAGGACTGTCCAATCCTAATCTCAATTTCGACCAGGGTCACATATATTGTATTCAAAACGTTTAAAGATCATGTGATTCATGATGTGTGAGATTTACACCTAGATAAAGCATATATTAATCTTTTTTTTTTTTGTAATACAGTAATATACTGTATATAGAGGTTAACAACATATGTGAATACCATTTGTTTCACTTGAAAATATATAACCATTAGGCTATAAATATATTTAAAATGTATTTAGCAAAAGCTGCCTCTACATTCTCTCTCTGTTTTCCCTCGCAATCTCCATCTCGATAATCCCGGCTCTCAATTCTCTAGGGATCTTATCTGTCCTGCTGCCGTAGTTTGCTCATTACTGCTCTGGTCTCCCTCATGGAAATGGTCCCCACAGGAAGAGATCATGGAAATACCTTCCTCTCTCTGTATTCCTTTTTTCTAGTTTTCTCTCCTGATAGACGTTTGTTTATTGTTCTTGTTAAAATGTCAGTGAAACGCTACACAACATCTAAGAAATGATTCTCGACACGATCATGGGTCATAGTTCTAGTGGTTCAACTCAGAGCAGAAGTGAAAGAGTAAATGTGATGGCCAGTGCACGTTCAGAAACACGCAAACATACAGACATGTCTATGAGCTGAGTCATGCTTTTTTTTTTGTGGAGTCTCGGATTAGCATTGAGTAATGCAAGCATCTGAGAGAGGTTACTCTTGGTCAATAACACGGACACAAAACAGTCACATGCTTGTACCCACAGGAAAATGTTATTGCTCAGAGGTTGCGCCTTCAAACCTCATTAGACTCATTTGAGTTCACAGTCATGGTTCAGTATAAGATGTGGCTCAGTTTTATTCAGCAGAACATAATGTTTCCATTTGCTCTCTATTTCATTTTGTTATTGAGGATAAATAAGTGATTTTTCCTTACTATAGTCAAGTAACATTTTCTTTATATAGAGCTTTAAACAATATAAATCACTCTAAAGCAGCTTTTTTTTAGTAATAAACAGGAGAAACAGCCTCAATGCTGCAAAATGATTCAATCAGGTTAAAATAAATTCAGTTGTAATTGTAGAAGACAATACAATGTCATTATTCATCTCAATTCAAGTATTCCATGTTCTCTTTCCATAGCATTGAAACCTGAAAACCTAGCAATGTAAGACATGTTTCTCGCTCATTATTAAGAATAATAGCCCACACCACACATAGGTTTTACTAAAAATATCTACTGTAATCTAACTCAGTTTCTGTGAGAGCATGTCTCTCATCAGAGCTCATCAATCACGTTAATAACTGAGACTACAGTACAGCCACAAAATCACTAAGGCAGCTTGCAGTCGCAACCAATCATGTCTTTTACAGTGTCACTGCCGCTGGGTGCCTGTATTCTCTTCTTCTTCTCACTCTTGATCAATGTTTCTTTGTCCATCTCCCTGGTCTCAGATAGAGGCACAATGACACGACTTATCTGACTGACCCCAGTCTGCTGGATTTATCAGGAACCACACTGACAAAGTTAACTGAGCTCAATTTCTAACAAAATGGCCACAGAATCAGTGTTCAAAAATCACCTTTTACCAAACCCGCCAACGGCAGATAAACTGAAAAAAGCTACACAATCCTGTAGTAATTCCATGGGTAATAAGTCATGGGTTCAGATACCAGGGAATTAAATACATATAGCTTGAATGCAGTTACTTTGGACAAAGAGTCTGCTGAATCTAAAATACTTTTAATAATAATTAATAATTTAATATTTTTTTTAAATCTAATAAATGCACCCTTGATGAGCATAAGAAACATCTTTAAAAACTATTAAATATCTTACTTACATTTTTGAACAGTAGCGTAAATATATATATATAATATATATATAATGATGTGTCATTGCAGGTTACTCTATGTACACGAGATAAACCTAAAACATAAATAAATGCATGAAAATTTTAATTTAGAGGCATTAATGCATAGATTAATGGGAAAAAACAATTTAGGCCTCATAAAAGGTTCTGCTAATAAAAATTATGGAAATTTTAAATATATCTTTGTTTACATTTTATAACTTACATCAGCAAGCATCAGAAAATAGGTATTATGTTATAGTCCCTAATCATTTTTTATTTTATTTTTTAAAGTGAACTCACTAGATTATTTACTCACAAAGCCCATTTTACTTACATTTGGCGCTAATTTTGTACCTTTTACAGAACATAGTTCAAAAGCAATAGCATAGGTCTCTCCGCTCTTTTCATTCCACTTACACTTCTGTGTCCTTAAAGTCCACAAACAAAGCAGCAAAGCAGCCCTTACCTGACTCCGGTCAGCACTAAGTGTCCAGAGCTCTGCTGTGAGAGAGTATCCTCTGTGCTACGCTTAGCATGTGACTGTGGTTTCCTCACACGTTCATGAAACTACAGCTCCTCACCTTCAACATGCAAACTTCCACTTATTTTTTTGCTGAGTGAGGCCGTGGGCCCCGACTGCTCGTGACTTCAGGAAGAGCTTAGAGGAAAGAGTGTGTGTCGTACGTCCACATATCCCAGAAATGCTGTTTAAAATAGTTGAGGGGAGGGAGTACCATGCGATTCATTTAGAGTGTAAAACTTTTAGTGACATTTAGTGAGATTCAGTGAGATTTCCAATAATATTTCAACATGTCCAAAATGTATCTATCTGAATCTGAATGAGTGCTTTTGTTTGACATTTTGTTATGTAATGCATTCATCAAAAATAAATAAAGTCTGAAAAGAATGAAATGTAATAGCTGCTTTACCATCACAGGAATAAAATACATACACACTTTTCATGTTACATTTATAAAAACAGTTCATTTAAAAATAAAGGTAATACTTTACTAGACTGGACTGTTTAATATCTTTACACTATATTTTGGTGGATCCAGAACAAATTGTTAAAAAAAAAAAATGGTGCATCTAACCATAACATACTACATACTGACTATCAGAAACTTTGCAGGTATGTCAACTTAATCTCCTAACCCTAACCGTTTACTCTGAGAGTTAGTACAGACATGTAGTTGATAGTTAATGAGAATTAGCTGACATGTAGTTACAAAGTTACTTATAGTTAGTAGAATGTCTAAATGGACAATTCGGGAATTTTTTTTTAACTAAAATAAAATACAGTAATATTTCTTTACTGTATTTCTGATTAAATAAATGAAGCCTTGGTGAGCATAAACAATTAAAAAGCTTCACATTTTTGTCCATCCATTTTGTCAATGTCCATCTCTTCTCTCTCCTTGGTTGAAATACAGAAGCATATTATTAAACATATCATCTGTTTGTCCATGACACCACACAGAAAGATTAAAATGGTTTTCCTCTTCCTCTCATTAGAAGTGCTGCGGCTGAGCCTGTCTGAGTGTTTTAATGATTTTCATTATGCACTTTTCATTATGCATGTGTATTTCTGTTCAGCTAGCTATTAATCATTTTAGAGACAAAAGAAAGAAGACTATAGAAGAGTCCACACAGCTAACCAAACAGAGATCTCGCTAATGAAAGTGTTAAAGCATGCAGATCTGGTGAAGCGTTACATTACTCACAGGACCTGACTGCTGTTTGAAGGGCTAATGATTCAAGCTAATCTCAAGAAGTGAGAAAACAGTTACCAGGCAAGAACACATTCTGATACTAAACATACATCCCTACCTAAAAATGGACATGAAATAAATGTGCATGGAAATGTCCAATCTCACTCTGTTTATGAATAAATATTTAGACACATTTTATTTGAAAATGATTGTTGCTCACTTTACATGTGAATCATAATTGTATTTTCTGTCTAAGTGTTCACTGCTTTGCCTTTAAAACATGACTTGGAACGTACTGTCTGGCTGTGAAGATTAAAGTGAGTTTATATTCAAGTTGTGTACCAACAATCACAATTATAATGCGGTCGATGTACATTTCTTCAAAATCCTTTCCTAAGATAGATGAATTGAGTTTGTCAAAGTTGAAATTAAACACACAAGACTAAATCACCTGTAGTATTGACTTCCATGAGTGCGAGTAGTGATACCTATCCAGAATTTGATTTAGGAAAACAAAGACACAGAGGACATCTGCAAAACTGAGAGCTATTTCTAGACTTGTATTGATCATGTCAGTGGAGCCTCTACCTACATTGATTACAGCCAAAAAAAAAAAGAAAAACCATCTTTGATCCAGGTATTTGCAACAACATTTGCCTCTAGAGCGACACAGAACATGCAATTTGAAAACAGACAGATCAGGATTTTCTCTGAAAAAGATTCCAAGTAAAGCTACTGATGTATTCTGTTCTGGAGCTAGATTGATAAATGAGATGAAGTATGGTTGAGTGAGACAACTAATACTGGATTAGATTCCACATTGTCCATTCTGATAATCTTTCCAGCCATTATTTTTGAACATTGCTCATTCTATTGACCGTAGCACGAAGGACAGAGGAAAACACTGTACAGATGATTAAAGACAATAAATACAACAGGTATTAAATTTGAGCATTGTTTCATAAAAAAAAGAGGACAAACTCTCCAGCTCCAAGAATACAGTTTTTTTATAAATCAAAGCGATCTTATCGATTGTTACATTATTACACACATTAATACTACTGTCCAACCAATCTAAAGTTTGTTATGTTCAACAAGGCCTGGATCAAGAACACAGTAAAAACAGTAATATTGTGAAATATTACTAAAGATTTTTACAACTGTTATATTTGAATATACTTTAAAATGAAATGTATTCCTGCAATGGCCATCAGTGTCAGAAGATCCTTTACCAAGCATTGTAATATGTTGATTTGGTGTTCAAGAAAAATCCAATTCTAATTTTTCAATTCTAATTGAAACCCAATTCTAACCCAACTGTAATTGCGTAATAACAGAAAGTCAGTTCTACTTACATTGATCATAGCATTGGAGGTGATGCGAAAGAGAGTGGCTCTCTCGTTGACAGCCTTGATTTTCTCTCCTCCCTCCAGAGGCACACGTAAAGTCTCGAGCTCACTCAGGGAACGCTGCAGCGCCGCTCCGTGCTTGGCTATCAGGTCATTGCACGTGCTCAAGTCATCCAACTTACTGGCCAGCGTCTTGAGAGTGCCCTGGATCTCACTGTGGTCTGACTGAGAGGTGGGCTCCTCGTCCGCAGAGTCATCTACACAGAGAGAGACACAGAACATGGGAGTACATTTCATTATTGGGTGAACTATTGCTTAAAAACAGAAAAAAAACATGTGCCCACTATGTGTTTTCCAGCTGTTTTTAGACCACAGCTCTTTCTAATTTCCTTCATTAATTAATGCTGATTTTACAGGTGGCTGAGGCCCTAACAGCAGGCACCCAGTCAATATTACCACTTATGCAAACAGAGCACACACACACTCACACAGATGGTGGAGAGATTTAAGCCATAGTGACTACACCCAAAATATTACCTTTTTAGAAAGCTGGTATTCTCAGATATAAATGAGTTTCCTAATTAAATCATACTAAAATACTGTCAAAACAGCTGTTAAACACAGGAGGTAACTAATTAACTAATAATCACTTAAACACAGGAACTTCTAAATATGGGCATACGCGATGGAAACTCAAAATGAAACCATAACAGGAAGACAAGGTAAAATGAAACTAAACAGACAGGCAACGTAACAAGAACACACCAGCAAGACTCATCTGTTGATAATATGTAGGTTCTAGCAGGCCCGGATTGGCTAATCGGGAGGACCGGGAGAGTGTCCCTATACGTTAGCTGCCTGCACTGTCGCACTTTTTATTTATTCATTTATTTACCATAGCCTCACTCTTTTTATTCATTATTTTACTGCAGCTGCAATCTTTTTATTTATTTTCTCGCAGCCCCATGAGCAGAATGCAGGTTAATGATGACATAATTATCATTCGATTTCCCCGACAGCAGCACCTTGCTCAACAGCAAAATCAGATGTTAACGCGAGATATGAAAAATGGATAATAAAAAGTGCAAAGGTGGCGCTGAAAAGGCTAGAATTAAAAATTAAAAGAAAGCTCTCGTAACTGAAACTTGGCAAAACAAGCTGAGTACATTTTTCGTTAAAACCAGTGGCAGGGAGAGCACAACAACACATGAAGATGATGAAACGGCTGGAAAGTTAATGTTAAGCTTGTTAGGAGCAGTGCAAAACAACAATGTCTGCAAACCACCGTTCATGTTTATGTATCTTTTTCTTCTACTGTTGCATCTTAGTGGGAAAGACTAAAGGAGGGTTACATTGTCAGGACAGCTAGCAAGTGATGTTGATCCTTCAGGTGTTTATTAATGTTTTAGGGTTGTTCATGTTTCATTGAAGCCGCACTTTTGCAGAGGAAAAAAATGAAGCCATCATTAGAAAGTAATACTGTGGTTAAAAAAAGTCTTGCAGAATACTTTTATTCTTTATTTGTTTAAGGACAGGATATCTGTTAACAATTTTGCACAGAATATATATTCAGATATTGCAGAAAAGGACATTGTGATGTCTTAAAGAATAGTGTTGGAGATTTACCTTTTGATGTTCTCATATTTATGAAAAATATTTAAAGTTATAAAGCATGTCTCAATAACTTTTTCTTTGGAAAAGACATGATAGCGTCATTTAAAAAGTTTAATACTTTTTATTTGAATATTTATTTTATACATATAGTTTAATATATATTTGTATTAATTTATTAATTAATTTCAGGTTTTGGATAAAATAAAGAAAATAAATTCTGATACTGTTCAACACTACATTGTGTTAAGTGTTCAAATAAATCTTCACTGTGAAGCAACTACTGCATTTGCACTGATTTGGAAATGACAATATTTTATTATAGTCAGTCGTGAACTAAAGTGGGCCGGTCTAAGACTTGGAACTCCAGGGCTGAAAATAGAATTGCACCAAAAGAAATTAGTTCTTTGACAAAAAAAAGCTCTGTCAATTGTTTTCTGTGGAAAAAATAATTAGGCCATCAATATTTTGTTCTTAAAGCCCCAAAATAAGTCAGCATTTGTGAACTTCCATTGTGGTTCCATTGTCCCCAAAAGTTTGTTCATAGCCTAACTTTAGATTATTACATCTGCAAATTGTTTTCAAGCTTAAATTTTTCGCAGTAATCAATGAAGTGAATTGAAAAATCATTAAAATTGAAAAATACATCTTTTTGCCAAGGGAACCGATGCAATGCTAACATTGGAGATGGACAAAATGACACCTTCCTCTCTATTGGAGGATGCGCACAATTTTTTTTTTTTGCATGCAATTTGCAGTTCTCCAAAACTGAAAATAGACTTTGCTATTGCAAAACACTTTTATCCAGTGTAGCCAACTTTTTATATTTAACGACTTTTCAGACTCCCTTGGCAACATTTTTTTTTTAAAAAGCGACTAGCGACAAATCTAGTGACTTCTTGGACAAACCTCAGCGAGTCTATGGTACTACTGCGTGAGCGCAAGCTCTGGTTTTCCCAGCATGCACACACCTCTCTCTGCGTCTGCTCCGTTTAGCAAGCAGCTAAGGAGCAGAGCTTTCAGTTAAAATAGACATTATGTTGTTTCTAACTCTATTTTACATGCAAATATAATCAAAATCACAGCACAGCCACTGTCTATATTTTATGTGTGTTTGATTTCATTAGACAACGGCTCGATTTTTAATCCAGATTAACATTTTGTAATGTAGAGCTAGTTAAGTAGGTCTAAAAATGGGGTGCATTTCAGTCACTATTTCATATTCAACACTATTTCATATTTTCTGACAACAGAAACTATTAAATATATCAATGAAAACCGTTATATTGAGAATTTGGCTGCATTCAAATACATTTTGTGACCACAGAGAGGCAAGATAATATGACGCACTGACATAATTATTATGCAAATTGATGTATGACGTCATCTAGTGACTTCTCAAGCTGGCTTTAGCTACTTTTGATTGAAAAAAGTTGGCAACACTCCTTCCATCTATTTCCTCCCATTTATTCCTTTGTGGACTGAACACTTTAATCTCATGCTGCACTAATTGCAATAGCTGCCAATATAAAAAAAAGCGCCAAAAACATGAAGTACCTAAGCATGCTGTTACTAGTGACCAGCATCATCAAACTATAATATTTTGATAAATAATAAATCATATGGATGCTGAAATGTGCTCACTTTGCTGCCATCATTAAAGTCCATTGACATGTGTTAACACCCTCTCACACACAATGGCTCCCTTCCAATAATACAAGTGGCATAAATGGAGGAAACTTGACAGGATCAAGCACCATGTACAAAAGAAAGACAGGGAAAAAAAGACGTGGCATAGTGCATGTGAGAAAAGAGGACTTGGCCCAGCAGAGCAGGGCAAGGGTGAGATTGATTTGACTGTGTTTGTTCCTCCTCAGCAGAGAGCAGAGCAGCCATCAGCAAACTATTCGGAGATCGAACACATTAACCTTCTCATGACTCGACAACATAGGCAGATAGAAAACATTGAGGTTGAGGAAGAGGGGTAACTTTAGGGCGCTTCCTAGAGAAAGAAGTTTAGTTGCACGCTAACTAAACAAGAGTCTTGTATGACTTAATACTAAACAATTACTATGCATTAAACAGGTCTCTCCTGCTTCTCGGTTCATTGTAGCGCTGCTGGATGACACACACATTGGCTGACTCTGCACATGCATCACATATCTGTGAGCTGTGTAAATGGTGACAGAAGAATCTGTGGGTGTGTTACTAACAGCATATTCCCATACTAAGTATCTTCCATGCATTATATAGGCTTTATTGCACACAGTATGCAAGTTTGATTGTGTGTGCATGTGTGTGGAATATCTGGATTGTGCATATATGCATGTATATATACATATATACTGTATATATATATATATATATGTGTGTGTGTGTGTGTGTGTGTGTGTGTACTGTAAACTGAACATCTCTTTCTCTTCCTCTATAGGGTTTAATATTAAGCACACACATAGGCGGATAAAAAGCACACAGCTTTACATTAAGAGTAGTGTTCACCCAGTCACGTTTCAGCTTAAGAAGAGCTGCTGATGAAGGTCTGAGGGTAATGTGCAGCTAAGGTAAATCTGCTGTGTCCTGGAGATTACAGCTCATTTCCACAGAAGCTTCTCAGTCTGGGTGCTGTGTGACAGAAGGACAAGGTGGCTTGCTTTTTTATTACACTTACAGGCTTACAACGTGCAGTTATCAAACTGCACACACAAATATCTATTTACAGAGTGACATTACAGTAATATATAATAAATGCAAACTCATACAAATCTTTCTGCCACTATCTTTCTTGTTTACGATCTAAAATCAGCTTAACATCAGATTACAGAATAACTATTACATCAAATGGTACTTTAGTAGAATAACCATATGCTTGTTTGCACTTCATAGTTTTTACAACCTTTTGACCATACATTTTCCTGAGCTCAGCTATTCGCTTAAAATAGGAACATTAAACTAAGTATGATGTATAGTGAATATGTCAAGGCGCACGACCTACCAGCCTGCAAAAATGTGGTAATAAATCTGACAAAGGAATAACTTATGAATTAATAAATGCATAAGCTGGTTTCATTCATCCAGATTTACTGTACTGTAGTAATGCCACTGCCAGCAATAGTTCACATTCATGTAGGATTTAAAACATAAGAACTCATGTAAGAAGGTGGGATAAACTCTGTCAGCTCTCTCTCTGTGAGCTTGCAAAATGAATATGCCAACAAGAGGCTCCTAGCAAAGCTCGCCTTAAAATGGATTTTTGCACATGACAGTCACAGCAAGTAATGCAGGAAGCACTATACCTCTATATAACACAGACTACAATTTCAATATAAAAAGACAATGTCACCTTTAACAGAAATTCTATGCAAAGTGCATGTGAAAGGAGCATTTCCTAAACACCAAACCCATTTAGAAAGTATCAACATCAACTTGCATGATTATCGACAATTATTTATATAATTATTTATATTATTTTTATGCAATCTCACCAGCTTTCATCTGTTTGAGGGATACAAACTGCAAAAGGCAGAAAACATCAACACCTGAGCAGTCAGATCAGGTGGAGATGCTGCAGATGAAACATGATGATGCAGATCTAGATTATGTAGCTCTGCAATGAGCAGATGGCAGTGTTTAAGCATCACTAGTGAGAGTCTAGCAAATATATAAAACTAATGCATTTCACCTACACAACTTCATTAACTCTCTGCAGTAGCTCATACCTGTTAACCCTCCAGTTTTTCCCAGAATTCTCACATATTGTACCATTCTATCCCGCAATTATCCCGTTTAAATATTTTCTCGTATTCCTCCCATATATTGCTATAAAAAAAATCCCACTAGGCTTATTTTTTTATATGTTTGCTAAATTCATCTCTGGTAAAACTCCTGTAATCACGTCAGTATATTCCAAGGTTCCCCGGTTGCCAAATCTTGTATGAAACGCATCCTTCTCACACTATCAACGCATACAAATTTCAACCCTTTTTCCCCACTGCTTGGAAACTTTACAACCCAGGGATGCCCTTGACATCTGCGCAGTAGTGATGCACGGATGGCGGTTATATCTGCGGGTCAGGTAATTAAAAATGCATTCTGATTATTTGCAGGTGAATAAGATAAACAATTAATGATGCAAATATTAGCTACACATTCGTTTTTAAATATATTATCAGACGTACAATATCCTTTGTGTGTGTATGTGTTTGCCTGTTCAGGAAGTAGCAGTGACAAAAGAAGACTTACTGTAGGTGGTGCTTCTGTAAAAAAAAAAATTAAAATAAATAAACTATGAAATTGAGATATAGCTTACACTTCAAAGGCTATGGTTAAATATGAGTCGGGTGCTGCGCTGCTTTGTTTACTGCGGGTACCGGGTATTGAACATGGCATTCTGCTCTATGCATTGCTATATAATCTACATAATTCTATTGTTGTGGGTAAAAGCATAAGATAACGCATAAATGCACATTTAATGTAATGTTGTAAAAAAGAATAACAGGTGCTGGCATGCCTTTTTTCTCGCTGCTGTTCTGCTAGCAAGACTCAACATCTCTCAAGTGGCATCAGATCCATTAAGGATAATGAGACTGACACTAGACAGCCTCAGCCATATCTTGATTGACAAATCGGTAAACTTGATTAAGGACTCTTAAACTCTAATCACTGTCATTTCTACTTTCAGTCACCATACAGTATTTACAAATCAGGTCCTGTTAGGACAGAAATTAAGGCCTCAACTAATGATAATAATAAAAAAAGTGTAATAAAAACTACAAGGTAAGGTTTCATACCAAGCTCTGTTAGAATGTTTTGTAGATGCTCAGTTTTTACATCTGAGAGGAGCTGCACACATTCTGAGCATCCATCTAAAAGTGGTGCTGCTTTTCTCTGGAACAGAGATTTTTGAGAGCTTCTTAATATACCACTGTGAATGAATGAGAATAGAGGTGATGTAATTGGTGATTAATTGATGTAACACTTTATGTTTGGACTGGCACCACTCCTGGGGATCAGCAGTACTTGTTTAAAACAGTATTTTCACAACAAAATGAGCAGTCGTAAGACAACAATTAACTAAATCACAGGCATTCTCGTTGTAAATTACTACTCTTGACTGGAAGATATCTAAGCGGAGTGTTAAGGTGCTTATGGTCACTAACACAACTACAAATAGAGCTGCAAAGAACTTGCAGGGTTTAATGACACTATATTACATTATGTTTCTGATTATTTTGTTACCCTGAACTAAAATGATTTGGTTTTGTTTTGGCTAAACTTATTAAACTTACAAAATCACATGCTGAAATGAATTTCATCCCAGTTTGCATATTAAACTCCTGAACCACAAAATAAGTCAAGCACATTAACTAGTAACATACTGTTTCAATAAGACAAAAACGCAGAATATATTTATAATATCCAAATAAAATACATAAAACATTTTTGTTACAGTGTAGCTGAAATGACTTTTTAAAAAGCAACTTTTTTTAATACTTAAAATTTTCTGTCAAGAGTAAGCACAAAAGATTTTTATTGATGCATTTATTTAATTCTAGATAAACCCAAACTTGCATAACTCATTTGTCATACATTCGCAAGCCACATAATTAACATCTTTCACGCAAGTATCCAAGTCACAGCACAGAAAAAATGAGTATGTATTTATTATTAGCTTAAAAAGCTGACAAGTGGTGTTTTCTAAAACATATGAAGGTTATTGACTAAATAAACAGGCTCCTGTATAACTGCATTATTGATTTTTGTGTGGAGGACATAGAGGAGACAAGTGCTTCAATTTCAGTTCAAAATCAGAGCAAAGATTATCACTCGAAAAACAGATCACACTTTCTCAGAGCCGTATTTCACAGATTACAATCTGTATCAGTACAACAGTCACAGATGGGCACAGAGCTTGTGTCTCAATCCTGTAATAAAAGGGGCATCACCACACGTTAACTTAATTATGCAATAATGTCTTAGTGGATAAATAAGTATGTTCGCGTATACTCTCATGCAGGCCACTGTGTGAGTGGGGGAAATGTATTCTTCATTTCAATGTCACTCTGGCCCACAAGTCTCTGTCAAACACAAAACGTAGAGCACAGCAACTCTGTTAATGATGCAATAACTTGAAGGCCATCATTGCTGAAACACTGTTTTTTGCAGAAGACAAAAGAAGACATTTTGAAGAACACTGGTAAGCAAACAACACTGACTTTCATTTCTGAAAATACCAGAATTGACATATTTGTGTTAACTTTAAAGCTGTTCCTGAATTTTCAATTTGAAAACATTTCCTCAGACTTTTAAGTTATTTGTAGGTAGATTCTCTGTATCCCCAACAACCACACTGACCTACAGTATACATGACCACTTAATTTTGTTATTACCCCATGGTGTCATCTACACCTCATATCACATTCTGTTGAAGGTCAGACAGTGGCTGTACGAGGAGCTCAGGAAATCTTTTTATTAATCTCTCTGCTGCAACTATAGAGTTATGACACTCCATGCCCTGTAACATAAGACCATGCCATGCTAATCTATAATCTATCACATACTAAGTACACCTTGTGCTGTATACCATTTAAGGACTGCAACACTTTTTTGCACTAAAACACATCACACTCACATTGGTAAAAAACACGGAACCAATGGATATCTGAGAAGCCCAGACAAAAAAATAAACCATTACAGGTTCTTTACTATATGCTCTATAAATACATACAGACAAACTGCTAAATTAAGAATGTTACAGCATTACATACAATAAAGAAGCACAAACTCTCACATTGTGGGTGGTTGTAGGCTGTACTACTGTTTAAAAGGTAATACTTCAATCAAGAATAGGTCCATTCAACTAATCAAAATTTAGACATTTATAATATTACAAAAGATTTACATTTCAAATAAATGCACTTCTTTTGAACTTTCTGTTTGTCAGTGCATCTCAGAGAAATCTGTATTGGTCTTCTAAACAATGTCGAGCAGCACAGCTGTTTTCAACATTGATAATAAGAAGAAAAGTGTCTTCTTTCAGGATATTAGAATGATTTCTGAAGGATCACATGACCGTAGAGATTAATGGCTGATGAGAATTCAGCTTTGCCATCACAGGAACTTTCTAAATAACATTTTAAAAATTAATTTAAAATTAAAATAGAAACTAAATAGTTCGAATTGGAATAAAATAGTTTTACTGTATTTTTTACCAAGTAAATGCAGCCAAAAATGTGTGTGTTGCAACTTATGAAGCACACAATTTCAAAATTCATGTCTGATGTATGACAGGAGGTCTATTTATTTGGTATGAAGTAATGTGTTATTCTAGCAATGTTAACCACAAACCTTACTTTATTTGTAAATCTAAAATTTCTGTTTTTACAAACTTACAAAGACAACTAGGCCTACAAATTGACGTCATGACTGCATAACTGTCCTGTACTAAAGAAGAGCTCATTCGCAAGTCGCAATACTGACAGCGGTATTTAACACACAACTACAATTCGAAGAGCGATTCAAAGTCAAGCTCCACAGCTATGGGCGTTACAGTGTGCTTGGACACGTCAATCAACCTCTGGACCCTAAGATGAAACTGGGAGAAGATGTGCTGAACTCACACTTCCTTGCAAGATCACAAATCACAGACATTAATCAAAGCAGGACACACGAGCCAGAGTTTTATCAGTCATATCCTACCTCTGAGGCAGGTGAGGTTCAGGAGATGACAGAACGAAGAGGAGCGAGTCGGGGCCCGTACGAGAGCGAGAGGAGCAGGAGCATGCGATAAAGATGAGGAAGTGTCATCTCCTCCTCCTCTTCCTCCGGCGGGAGCGCACTGACCCTGGCTGAAGCGGCTCAGGCAGCCCGAGCTGCAGAAGGAGCGCACCGTTCCTGGCCCCCAGCATGCTCCACTCTTCATTCCACCCGCTCCTCTTTCCCTCCTCTCCGCTCCTCGTGCGCTTGCATACACTTACGCAACCAACCGCTGCACAGGAAGTATGCCGGGCTACTATATCAGCTGGCTGAGTGCAGGGGGAAGAAGGCACACTGCTGAGTCTTCTCATCCGGCATCACACACGCGTGCGCATGCACACACACTCGCCGTCATGCTGCAAAGGAGCAAACCCTTCTCTCTAGAGCTGGCACAATTATAGACCTTACCGGCCTTGATTTCACATCCTCGCTATCCCGCCTCACCTTCAGAACGAGTACGCACACACTCCAATAGCGCAGCATATTGGCATTCCTCTCCTCGTGCACAGCTTAATGCAGTGTAGAGTAGGACAGAGTGAGGGAGGGAGGGATGGATATAGTCTGCAGTACACTGCTGTCTTTACTGGTATAGACTGCTGAACACACCTTCTGTCCTTGCTTTAACACACACACACACACACACACACCTCTTGCAACCGCTTAATAATGAGACTTGTACGTTTCTTAAATTACAGGAACTTTAACAGCCCAAGTGTTGAGTTTCAGTAAAACGCAACACATTTAAGCTTTTTCTTTTTGTAACATAATGGTCACATTAGACTAGCTTGAGGAAACCTAGTTTCATTTTTGCTACTTTTTAAATGAATTTCAGTTATGCACTGTAATAATCAATTTAAAGTATGTGAATTATTATTAATTTTTTTAACTATAATAAACAAAGACTGAAATAATCCTTCACTATACTATTGTAAAGTTCATATTGTAAAGATACTAGCAATTTGTACAAAAATTAAGACTAACCTTCAATAAGGTGTAATTTTTATTGCATTAGGTCCCATTTACACATGTGCGCTTTTGTTTTAAAACGGTGTTTTAGAATTAAAATAATTCCCATTAACACTAGCATTTGTGCTGCATTTCAAAAACGAACAAAACATTTACACTCCATAACCTAAAACACATGTCAAGTAACCTTTCATGCATGTATAATCATAAAAACGTATGGGTAGATTCCCTATTATTGAGATTGCAGACGCGCTTGCGTGCTTGGAGCGGTCAAATGGGAAATCTACCAACACATATCTATAGGTACAACAACGAGCATGCTGTTATTGTTTACACAGTCGGCAAGAATATGCAGAAAAATATGGGCCACACCATACACAAAGTTCTCTGTTTTGCTCCGTTTACACTGAAAAGCTCTAAAACAGGGTCTGCAGTGTTTTTTAAAAGACTCAGTTTTCGACCTCTAAAACGCCACAGTAGTGTAAACGTTCACGTGATTAGCAAAAGTTACGAGTTTTACAAAGAAAATGCACTAGAGTAAACAGGGCCGAAGACAATCCTATTTTTAATAAATGCTTCTCTTTTGAACTTTCTATTTATCATGTTCTATTTGATCGCTATTCGAATAGTTTCTAGTACATTTACAGTGTTGGTTCTAGTTTGTGATAAACAGCATTTTTAAAAAAAAAAGATCAAATCTGCTAAAATCAGCATTGTATCTGGTCGGTATTGAAAGCCAATTTTTAATTTGACAAAAAATGTGGTATCTAACTTCTTATTCTGTAACATGTTCTTTCTTTTGAGACTGAGACAAATGCAAGTCTCCCTTCACTGCAGAATGCGATATATCCACTCAACCAATCACAGCGCACCATTCAACACACTGTAAACAGGACAGGTTATGGAAAAGCTTTGAAAATACCCGAGCCCATTTTTTGTGGCAAATCTCTGGCATTTACAGTAACAGAATGATGTAGCCTAAACATAAAAAAAGTTGGATAAACCTGCAGAGAAACAGGATTGAGCGCAAGACGACCAGGCCTTAGACAGCTAGTTACCGTCAAATTTAGGAGAAATGGCTGAGGGAGTTACTGAAATGCCTGTTAATCCCTCCAAAATATGGCCGCTGTTTTCAAACTTCATGAAAGCACAATATCGCTACCGTGATGCAAGCTTTGCAGAATTCATTTTAGGCAACTAGCGGGAAAGTTTGCGATGCCGAGAAGGCAGTAAATGCACATGGCTCACCCTGACTCTGCTGGGAGTGGAGAATTTCCAGTTATGGGCCCGTGCATGCATATTTTTTCCCAAATTTGTCCGAAGCTGTATGGAAACAACGCAAGTGTTCTGATGAGGTTCAAAGTAGGTGGGACAAAACATTTATCTAGCTGGAAGCAGCATAAATATGTGCAGGCCTACTTACTTTACAATTGTTTTTTCTTTCTGGAATTGGCTCTCGATTAATCAACATGACTATTTGGACTTGGGCTACAGATTTAGAGTAAGGGAGCACGCACACACACACACACACACACACACCCATACTCTGTCCAGTCCCAGCTCTGTGTCCACTGCAATGCTCTGAATGTTAATAGCAGGGCAAGGTCACTGATGTGCGCAACACACAATTACATTACTGCTGCACTGGAAGGTCACCTTCAATAATGTGTGTAAACATATGTGGAATGTATCAAACTCAATTTATCTACACTGACAAATACAAATTAACATGGATGCCAAAGCACATGCTACTAGATACTTAACATGCACACACACAATAATCCATGCAATTATAATTGAAAACTTCTGACATGTAGAAGTCTTTGCGCCCATTTTTCTTTTCTTTTTATTCCATTTTAGCCCTAAATCAAATGATAGTATTTTATTCCATACTGAAAAAGAGCAGACCTTTTCACCTTCCCCCTACGCAGCCATTTCAGACCAGCACTTACTAGCACTGTGCTGAAGACTAACAGCGACAGTGACTCAGTCTGATAATTGGCAACCGAAATAAAGAGTGTACCAGATGAAGAGAATGAAGGGCAGAAGGCACGCCAGAGACAGGCCTGTTGCAATTAATACATGATCTTCTGACCACAGTAATTTTGCGCATCTTTAGATTCCATCATTAGGTGCTTCCATCTAAATAAACAAAGTTGTAAAATTTAAAAGCACACACATTTTCTTCTCAGCAAGTGATGCATTTCAAGCTATGGCTAAAATATCATTTGTTTTGGTTTCTATCTCTAAACCTATTTGCCAACAACTGGATGACTGAAAAAAAAAAGTCTTTTACTCGAGTACTACGGTCATCAAGCTCAAATATGCTCTAATGTATAATCTGAAACTGAAGCATAAATGATCTCATCGCAGACTGCATTTTAGCAAAAGGGATGCCAGAGCAGCACATAGCCGCTGCTCTTGGAGGATGTCTCCCAACTGCTATGGCAAATCGATCAGTAAAGCAGCTAAATACATCCTGCGTATAACAACTTTAACACAAAGACTGCAGCCAAGCTCAATCATTTACAATGGAAACCTAGATCATATTGTTTTCGAAATGAGAGAGGCGGAGTCTGAGAGAGCGAAAGAGAGATGGACGGATGGCTAGAAATTAGTTCCAGAGGAAATACAGATCTGAAAGATATAAGAGGAGAGTCTATATTTAAACCATTAAGGAGGTGAGCTAATTTAGTGTGCAATGAAGGAAGGCCAGAAAAATTACTGAAAACTAACAAATAGGTACAGTAGGATAATCTTTTTGCCACTACCGTTTTATGATCATTTCAAGAGAGTTCAGATCAAACCTGCATAAAACAGTGTCAAGCACAAAAGACTGGGAAGAAGTGTGTGTTTGTCTCTATGCCAGAGATACACTTTTTCTCAGAGGTAGGATCTGAAAAGTCTAAAAGTGGAAAGTCAAAATCACAGGAACATAATCACAGGTTTAATAACACATTCTGCAGGAGTGTTTATAGGGCCCATATTTAGATAAGACAACCCTATACTCTTCAAATCAAGAACAGGATTGTGACCATAGACGTGAAATCACATCTTGAAGACTTTTTTGCCTTTTAGATGTACTAGCCAAAAAAAAAGAGTGAATAAATATTACTTATGACCTTAAAAACCTGGCAATCTAAAATGTTATGCCTAATGATTCATATTTACATTAGGTTTGTGTAGATACTTAATAAAAAAAAAATTCCCTTTATGCTTGTGTATTTGGCTTGACTGCGATCTTAAAAAAACACTTCACTTTTTTTGAAAATAGACTCATTCTCCAACTCCCCCAGATTTAAAAAGTTGAATTTTATCGAACTAAAAGCTTATGCACGAATACTTATATATATATTAGGATATCATCAATTTAGCTTTTCAGGTCCATCAGATGCAAGCTAAAAATATGCTGACTGGTCCCTGCTACACAGTAGTCCCTACAGAAGAATGATACACGCACACACACTGACACTATGATTCCTCAATTACAGCCCGACACAACATCTCAGACTTAATCCACAAGCGTCCCCATGCAATTATAGCAGCCTGTCGATAAACACACAACGATGAATCATATAGACACACACACACACAAACATAGAGACCTCCAAAATCCTTGTAAATGTCATAGGAGCCAATATTCCTAGAGGAAATAAACCAGGCATTAATCAGCAAGCCCATATAAGAAATACGCAAGGCCCCAGGAGTGTTTATACACAGATTGCTTGCTTCATAAACACATCCGCATCCACGCTTCCAGATCACAACAGCACTATAAGTCACTCCTCTTTAGGTGACAGAGACGTCTCTTCTCTCAGTTCCTCTTAACCCTTAGCCCTACAGACCCTGACAATAATCCAGACCTTAGCTAGCGCAGCGCCACTGAACTCGCTGCGACACATAGCACCAAATGTTCCAGAATTCATTACAGTGCATTACTGCCACAAAACACTCGGATACCTGTGATCTGCTGGATTATGAGGAAGATAGTTAAATCAAATGACTGGAAAACTGCGTGAGTCTAAATATGAAGAGAGTGATTGATGTTTATGAGTTTTAGCGGCCCAGAGATGATAATCAGATGTAGATGGCATCTTATCTAAAAGAGCCACGAGACAGCAATCCAATTACTGAAGCCCAGATCAGACTTGACTGATTATTTACAACCACATCAAGTACAAGTAAGTTTCTCTCACACACAGACCTTCAGCTGATGTTTTGCTGCTTTTAGTCCATGGGGTTATTTATTTGTTAGTGAACACCTGACAAAATACTGTACGAAATTTAAAAATAAAAATCCTGTCATTATTTTTTGAATTTGTTCCAAATCTGTATGATTTACTTTCTTTCATTGAACAAATATAACAGGTTGTGCATCATATTCCATGCCTTCTCAAGTCATATTTGTGTCAGTTTTGCTATTGTTAACTAAAACTATTAAAAATCACTTTGTGCAACTGAAATATAGCTGATATTAAAAAACTAAATATTAGATTAAACGTTATCAGTTGAAGTTCTAAAATTTCTGAAACTAAAAAAAAAAAAAAATATATATATATATATATATATATATATATATATATTACATGATTTACATTATATATTTTATTTGACAATATATAGACAGTTTATATTAATATTGATTTCATTTTTAGTTATTTTGGTAGATTTTCGACAATTTTTTAGTTAAAGTAAAAATAAATTTTATTATAATAAATATTTTTAATTGCAGTAACCCTAATACAAAGTAATTTGTACTCATTACCATTCAAAATAACTAATACAGAGTCACATGCACATTATGGTATCTTTTTAATTTAGCATTGATCGGAAATTATATTTTAAAGGCTTAAATTGTCAGGCTTTTGACTGAAAAACAGTTTGAGATCAATTGTAATAGTTGACCGACTGCTGCAGATCCTAAAGAGTGTTAGCACAATACATTTGTTCCTGCATTTTCAACTTTCACTGTTGTTTTTGTTCTGACTGGAGTGTTCTGTCAGCGACTTGCGTATATGAGTGCGGCTGGCTGTGTATTTCAGGTGGCTGTCTCATCTGATATTGAAAGAGAAGTGGAAATAAAGTAGCGGTATGAAGATTGTGTGGTTTGTTTGGAATGCTTAACTTAAGGCGCCTGTTTCAATGACAGCAGTGAAACTTAAGGAAATAAAGCGTAACTCCAACAAAGGAGCATTATCCCGGCACGTGGTCAGCATGAATCCTCCCTGAGGCTGTCGAGATCTGATTGGTAGATACCTGAAAGGGAGTGTTGATGGGGCAGTTTCAGGGGTGCATGGGTAAATGGCTCTTTGAAGAAATGTGTAACGAGGAAGTGACCTTTGTCCATTCACACCCCATGGGAAGATACTTACGCAACGTCTGCGGAAACTTAGTATCGCAGTGTCTGAAGCAGCATCGAGTTAATGATCTGCTCTGAGCATGATTACACTTCAGCTTGTTTATTTCACCTCATCCCCTAAGGATTAACTGTACTCCTGGTCTGTTACTTGCAGCAATGGACGCTGTTAATTAGCACACAAAATCATTTTACTTTTTTTTCTTAAAAACAAATATAAACCGCAATTATTGTAATAAGCTTACAGTGCTGGCAGCTGTTGGGACTGGTGGCTTTAAAAGCAGAAGCAGTAAGCTCATAATTTAGATACTTTTTAGCTCTTACATGAATTCCTCCTGGAAAAAAATGTTGTTTAAGCTGTAAAGTTGTCTGTTTGAATAGGAAATAGTTTTCCAGGTGGATAAACTTCCGTTGTGTTTATGTTTCTGATGTAATTCTCATCAGATGTATTTATTTATTTATTTTTTGCAGCTCTGTAATCAACTCAGCAGGGGGGTATTCCAGAAAGCTTGGTTAACTTACCATTTGGTAAAACATAACCTCTGGGTTGATTGACCCCAAACCC
>JAUCNO010000795.1:2607648-2623955 GCA_032353835.1 Enteromius viviparus
CAAAACCCATCACCAATTCACTAACTTAATCATTACAGTGAAAATTAAAATGATTTAATATTAATTAATGTTAAAATAAATATGAATGCAAAACATTAATAAATGCTATAAAAGTATATAAATGACACAAATGAACACTACTTGACATGTTTCTTCAGCCATGAAGACATGATGTTGAGTTAAAGGTGCTGTAAGTTTTTGACTCCAAAAAATTACTTAATATGTTTGTAGATATTTAGGAAACATGTTATGTTTACATAGCTGTTTCTCTGAAAAATAATGCTAAAGCCAGTAATTCTACTCTGAAATGTGTTTTCCAGGCAGAAGAAGGTGCAGTTACAGCATCTTCCAACATGATTCTTCTAACAGGCCAGGCTGACCAGCTAACTAGACTATTTGGGTTTAACAGCAGACATATGAAGAGCCAGAATAGTGGGTGAAGCACCATGTTCACGAAGAGAGACATGCTGTCAACAAAACCTCCAGGGCAAAAAGAGATTTCATTCATTTAGAAATTCAGCAGTTTTGATCAGACGTCTGTCTGCAGCATGAGACAGAACCACAGGAGCACACGTCTGAGCATGGCTGGATCCTGCTGTAATCAAGAGTGGATACGGCCCACCGCAGAGACAAGATTTCATATCGCAGTCCTTTCCATATGCAAACATTTAATATGCCATATGCTCTGCTCCTCTCTCTTCTTCCACCTATTCCACCCGTCACATCAAACGCAGTGTTTACATTAGAAAGAGGGTGAGATTTCACTGTTCTCAATTGTTTATTGGGCACAACAGATTGTTTTTGTTATTCTTTTATTAACATGAGGCCAGAGGGTACAGGCGATCACTGCAGTGTTTTGCTGTTCGGGTTGGGATCAGTTCTGTATGGAGAGGTGGCTAGACACCGGAGCCGATCCTGTGGGCAGTGATGTTACAGATCTGTCCATCTGCCTGTAGGAGTGTTTCCTACACAAACAACCTTCTCCCCACAGCTTTCTCTCCCTCTCAGTCTCTCACTTTCCCCTTCTGCGCCTGCTATATTTCACACCAGGGAGCATTCAAGAAAGAGAGCGCTTCTATACATAGAGTTACATAGCTGTTTTATGTGTGCGTTTGTGCAGGAGTGTTAATGTGAGAGAAACAAGAAGGCAGGGATTTCTGGGAAATTCTTGATGTCTAGACTGGACTGTTCTAGATGTAGAAGGACTCTGGGTAATCTGGAAACGGCAAAGGCAGCAACACGAAGAGATGAAAGATCGCAGAGGACATCTTTGCCAACTGCTCAACCATGTGGCAAGAGCAGAGGAAAAATTACTCCAAACACGCAATGACTAGTGAAACAGATTAAAAAGCTCTCCAGTCAAACAGTGATGGTTACAGATATGGGAGATATCAGGGTTCCTAAAGTTTACAATTTAATATATATTAAAACATAATTTTGGCCCTGGACCACAAAACCATACCATAAGTAGCACAGGTATATTTCTAGCAATAGCCAAAAATATTATATAAAATATTTAGTAAATTTCCTACCTTTAAATATATCAACACTTAATTTTTGATTAGTAATATGTATTGCCAAGAACTTAATTTAGACAACTTTAAAGGCAATTTTTTCCCCTTGCTGCACCCTCAGATTTCAGATTTTCAAATAGTTGTATCTCAGCTAAATATTGTCCTAACAAACCATACATCAAAGCTTATTTTTATAGCTTTCTGATGATGTATAAATATACATTTCCATAAACTGACCCATATGACTGGTTTTGTGGTCCAGGGTAACAGTTTACTTTTGAGATGGCAACCCACATGGAAAGAACCTATATGAGGATATAATATATATGCTGCATATATGCGTATATATATGCCACATATAGGCAAAATTTATATATATTGATATATAATTAATATATGCATATTTGTGCATATACAGGCCATACAGGTCTCCTGTATTGCTTCTTTTAATAGCGTTTTTGTGTGTGTGTGCACTTGGATGGGTAAAATTTTTTTTTAATATATTTTAATAATTTTACTAATATATAGATAAATATATAGGTGAACATATAGGGATGCATGTATAAATGTGGGCATATATGCACCTATATGTATGCATATATGTGCATTAAATATATGAAAACGGCCAATTATATGTCACATATAATAAAAACCTAAATCAAAACCTATATGTTTATATACTGTAGGTTATTTCTGTGTGGGAAAGCTCAACTTTTAGACTTATACAGTCTTCATGTCAAATGATCCTTCAGAAAATGATTCTTATAAACTGATTTACTGTTTAAGAAACATTTCTTTGAATGGTTGATCTGCTTCACAAAATGTCATGTAAACATCTAAGTTGTTTCTGAAATTCATCACTGATAAGATGGAAATGTTATCGTGCCCCGTATGTTTCTTCTCATACAGACCAATCAAAACAGCATCTGTTTGTCAGTAGATAACAGTGGTGTTTTTCACAGTATTTTAAAAGGGTTTTGAGATAAAGGAAATGTTATCTTAAGCTATCCACCTTCAATACCACGACTGCGGTAAGACCCTTGAGCAAGGCACCAAACCCTCAACTGCTCCCCGGCGCAGCAGCACTGGCTGCCCACTGCTCCGGGTGTGTTCACGGTGTGTATGTTAAAGTTATTCATCTAATATTAAGATTTTCTTTAATTTTAGCTTCATTTCAATTGATAATACCGTATTTTTTAGTTACATTTTTGTTTTAATTAACAATACCAACACAGGATAAAAGACACAGGGAATAAAGTAACAGTTTTGACTGACACAAAGACACTTATACAAGAGAAACCTGACAGATCTGCCACGTCAATATCACAAGACACTGTTGACAAAATCTATAGAGAGAATGCATAAAAAAGAAGATAAGAGGAAGAAAAGAAAGGCAAAAGGAAGGCAGGAATTCCACATAAGAAAGCGTGGTAATCCCATCTGAAATAGCAGTCTGGCAGTGAATGACTGGACGGTTGAACAGATAAACAGCACGAGGATTCACGTCTCACATTGTAAAATCACCAAAGCATGTCTCTCCTTCCTTTTTCCTTCTTTCTTCTCCTTTCCACTCAGTTTTATAATCAATTACACTGTTGTAGAAACCAGAGTGTGTATCCAAGCATACAGAGTCTCTCAACTGTACAGTGAGTCTCCCTGTGGGCTAACACACACATACACACACACACACAGGCACATACGAAGCATAAGGCTAAGACTAATAAACAACCACAATGCAGATGCAATCATATACTTGAAAAAAAAAAATGGAGATTAGAACCTGAATACATGTTTCCAATCTCTCTCTCAGACACTCACACACACAAACACAAACCACATGCAAATCACACAGTAATGCCCAACGGACAGACATTAAAACAGGAAGGAACGATGGATAGCAAGAGGAGAGATGGATAGAGGTATGAGGAAGAGAGAGATGCACCATCTGTCAGTGTGTAGTAAATCAGGTCAGGCTGGAGTGTGTGAGATTATAAAACACACACAGAGATATGGCACATCGGTGAGACATATAACACACACCACACATAGACACATACCCGCCGTTAACAAACAGACAAGAGAAACTTGCTATTAAACACTCAAAGTCTACTGAGCCACAGAAAAACTCTTCACATATCTTAGAAGGTATTCATCTAATTATATCATTTAGATATAACCACAGTGGGTATGACGATCTATCTAGGCAAAACCAGCTTGCCTGGACAAGCTATGATTTTACTTACACACAGGAGAGAGTCCTCCTCCTCTCTTTTGGCATAAAGATTCACTCCTCAGTTAAAGATCCACCCAGAGCCGAACGAAAGAACAAGAGCGTGCAAGAGAGAGCTTGTCTATGAGCTCACCCTCATAAAAAAAAAGAGGTCACTTGTGTCGGTTCTCTGCTCTGGTCTATACTCAGAGAAAATGAATGAGCTTACAGAGAAAGAGGAGAGCTGGAATGACTAGGAGGGGGAGAGAGCAGCCAGTAAGATAGGTGGGAAATAAGAGCAAGGAGAGAACGAGAGAGAGAGAGAATACCAGGGAAACCGTCGCCAATTAATCGCTGACACTTTACTCAAAGAATAGACTTCAGCACCATGGACAGAGGAATGGAGAACGATAATGAGAATGCAGAGTGAAATATGAAGGGCTAAACGAGAATTTGTTGTCCGCATGTCAGGCGTGTTGCGGTGGGTGTGAAATGATGAGATGGACATAAGGTGCTCCTTTTTGCCTTGTGATGTGGCCACTGAGGAATGCTGGGTAATGAGTGTACATACCAGAACTGATCATTCAGCACAGTATCTGCAAACATGACAGACAGGAAGCTAAAAAAACCACATGCACGACTGCATTCCTTCATTAGACTCTAAACAAGCCCAATGTCATGCTGTTAAACAGCTCATACTGAAAACAGAAGGAGAGAAAAAGGAAGAAACGAAAACAGAGGGCGACTAAAAACAGAAGTGAATAAAAGGCCAATAAGCATTTTGGCCAAACGCTAATGTGAGAACTAAGTAATGCAACCAGTTTACTCCAACAGTTGTAAACTAATTTAAATCTTAAAAGTGTGTGTAATCTCCTCTTGAATAACTGCTAGTTGAACAGACCAGTTTAACCACATTAGTTAAAAGAATGCATTAGAGAAGTTATGTGCATGAATAACCAATACTAACAGCGATGCCAACCACTAAAGATTTACTAAGAAAAATATCTAATACAGGGGTTGGCAATTCCAGCCCTTGAAGATTTTTAAAGTGTGTTTGATTAAGGATAAAGCTAAATTCTCTCCAGGACCAGAATTGCTTCTCCCTGGTCATAGTATTGTTGTCAGGTAATGCCTGCCACCTGCTGGCTTTTTTATGATATTACATATAAACCATATGTTTACATGAATCAGGTGACAAACAGGTTTAGTTGGTGTAACTTATAAACTCGGCAGATGCTTAAACCCGAAGACACCTACAAAGCCTTCAAGCTACACATTTATCATACATTCTCCAGGGAATAAATCCCACGACCTTGGCATTGGTGAATCTGTATTTCAGTCTACGCAGCATCTGAGTGCAGAATCACATCACCATGACACCCACTCCCACCATCCTGACAACCAGACACTGGAGCACAGGGATCAGCCGCTGTCAGAGTGACTCAGAGTATGTGAGAAAACAAACCGAGTCAGGTGGGTCTGCTGGGACTCTGAGGCAGAGACAGAGAGAGACAGACAGGTGGGGATGCAGATGAAAATACTGGTGTAAAAATAGACACTGTTATGAGTGAGGCTTTTAGAGCTCATGGTGTTGATCTAAAAGCTTGAGATCAATGATGTGAGTCTGACCCACTTCTCTGTGTCTCTCACTTCCTTCAGGAGATCAGACTCTGACATCATCAGATTTCAGCACAGCTCAGGCTGACAAAGACAACTGCATTCTCCACTGCAAACCTTGTCTAAACCAATTCATGCTTAAAAAAATATTTCCGTTCCTGTTTAGTAGTATTTTGATTTATTATATTAATCTTAATCTTGATTTTCATTTAAGTGCCGCTATTATGGGGTTATGAAAGGTTCATATTTTGGTTTGGAGTCCCAAACAACAGGTTGACATGCATGCAAGGTCAAAAAACACTTTCACTTTCATAATATAATATACATTTATTTTACCTTATTTTTTCCATCACTCCCAAATGATTCATTAACTATTAATTTTTTGGAACCATTTGCAGTTACTTTATTCAAGGTCGACAGGCAGGGTCAGAAACACAAAATCAGAGCAATGCAGACAATCCAGAATCATAAACAGTACCAGGCAGATGTCACGGCAGGTGGCAAACAGTCAGTGAGGATAAACAGACAGGCAGAGTCGAGGGTAGGCAGCAAACAATCAATAACCAAATAAAAGTCCAAAATCATACACTCAAATGCTCAGAATCGCAACCAGTGGAAAACAAGACTTCGCAATGAGGTGAATGAGTGTGTGACATAAATAGTCCTCCTGTTACTAGGCAGGTGTGTGCAATCAATCTTGGGAAATGGCAAATGGAGTTTCTAAGATGATGTTCTGCGTCCGAAATTTCATACTGCTAAATAGGTACTACATTTAAAATTAAACGTACTACCCGACCGTTAAAAAGTACGTTCTATATAGTATGAATGTGGGTAGTATGAATGGAATTCGAAAGTACTACAAACAGTATATCCGCCATATTGATGTTGTAATGTGTTAAACAAGTGCAATTTAATTACAATAAACAAAATTTTGTTCCTGAGGTACTTACTGTATACATAAAATGAGCCGCGTCTCAACTTTCCACCGTTTTTTTAATATGACGCCTCCTCTCTCGGAGCCTCATGGGATAGGAAAGTGTCCATGGTATGTGTACTACAGAATTCAGGTGGAAGTAGTAGGTCATCCGGGTACTTCTTGTCTACTGAGTTTCGAATACTATGAATTCGGACATGCTACTCACCTCGCATACTGTTTTATGCGTACTATATAGTACGGAAGTGAGTGATTCTGGACGCAGCAATGGTGATGTTCTGGATGGAGTGACCTCTGGAGGGGCTTGTGGGCAGCTGGAAATCATGACGAGAATGATTTCTAAAGGATCATGTGACACTGAAGACTGGAGTAATGGCTGCTAAAATTTAGTTTTACAATCAGAGGAGTAAATTAACTTTTATTCCTATATTATAAATCTTATATGGATTTTTTAGTGTTTGTACACATTAATTTTGTATTACAGAATTATGCTAGTTCTGTGATCTATATGTGGTCTTTAATGTAACGGTCTAAACTTTTTTGAGGACTGAAATTTTGAGGATTGCCAAGCCATCGTGCTTTGTACAAATGTAAATGTCTAAATAATTTCCTTTTTCTTGTTTTTTTACAGAAAAAGGAAAATCATTCCAAAGTTTGGATCCAACACAATAGAAGTCTCAGTCACCTTTTTGCTTGTATTTAGTTCTTACAACACAGAAAAGAAGCCTGGAGCTGAGCAGTTGTCAGGGTGATTACTGGCGTATAGTATTTACTTCTGAACATGATTCATAACAGACTATTTGTATGAATACATGGGCACACAGACAAAGGGATTGTATCATTTTAGTTTGAGAGTTCAGGTGCACTCACTGACCACAAACACACAACATCATCAGCGTTCTGTCGGCCATTCAACCCCACAGAGGAATGAATCCTCATTTATACTGACACACATACCGCTCACATAGACAGAATACACAGAATGCGACAGCTCCGCAAAAATAGAAAGCTTGGGTTTGTTTGTGTGTGAGAGGAAAGAGTGGGCAGCGTCTGGAATGGAATGAAGAGAAGGGGGCTGGAGCACAGCCAGGGTTTCATATGGATGAGAGTCTGGCATACAAGATAGATTAGAGAGAGAAATAAAAAAGAGCTCTGTTGTCACGTGAGTGCTGGCTAGGTTCTCATGAGAACTGAAATCACGTGCCAAAATGAACACACCTGCCCCCTTGTGGTGAACTTATTAAAAGCAGAAATCATTTTTTCCCCATTTTATGGCACTTGCATGATGATGAATACTAATTTGAGCAATATATTTTGGTTTGAAATAATCTGGGGGGAAAAAGAAGAAATCAAACTCAAAATATAAAATGTTTTTAGACTTTGTAATTTAATGAAAAGTTAAACATTTTCAACACTCAGCCAAACATTATTCCAGTGTTAAAGCTATGCGCTATGATAAAAGACAAGTTCTACCCAAAAAGCAGAAGCCATCTGCTTCAGGAGCTCACAGAGCAATGACAGCTGTGTGTGTCACAGGAGATGAGCGCTTCAGGTCTCAAATATAGGATGGTGCTGTAACATGGCAAACGTCCTGACCCGCTCTGACTCGGGAGTACTACCAAAGAGCTAACAGACAATACACCGTACGAGTGATTCACACAGCTTTGTATGACAACATGAGCTTGACCCATGATTTGATTGAAGTATTAGTAAGCCCTGGAATGGCAGGGATTTAAATCTTTAAGCACATGCAGCAACAGCTTTGATCAAATAAAAATGAAATAAGAAAGCTGCGAAATATTGCACTAGCTATATTTACATTGACTGCAATAATATGAACAAGACCTAATATTCTCAAAATAATTAAATTTATACATTTGCATTGGAGGTTGTTGATTAATAAATGTTTCCCTTGCATTCCAGCTCTCGGTTTTAAAGTCGTAAATAGCTGGAGTCTTGCAGTCCATGTAAACATGTCCTCTAGAGGTCCCAAAGTTTGAATAGCACTGTTCCATAAACATAAGCATAAAATCATGCTCCATGCAGTCCTGACTCCCGAACCCTGGAGGTACCTTCTCATCTAGAATAGTTTAGCATTCAGTCAATCAGAAGCATGAGAAGCAACAGCAGTATTTCAAGACAAAGGTTAATACTCTCCGTTTGACAGTTCAGTGTGGAAAAGAGATGTGATCTATCTGAAGCAATGCAGTGACCCACAGCATTTACCGCAAACTAAACAATCTAAAAAGCCAGTGCAGTCCAAATGCAATCATTCCAGAGCTCAACAAAAAGAACTTCCTGAACAGCGTGAAACAGTCTCAAGTCTTCATTTAAAAATCTATTAATATTTCTATATTTGGTTTTCTATGATGTATTGAACATTGGTGTTCAATTCTAATAATTTAATTGCATTATCAGGCTGGCTAACATAGATGACAATAAGTGTGTTTTTTTCACAATATAGAATGGATGATAAAACATCATGTGCTGTTGTTCTTTTCAGACAAAATGCATTTTTTATGATAACTGTTTTTTTACCGGTTCTTATTGTTTAATTCCATCACATCCATGTATTGCATTATTGAAGGTTTTTTTTAATCTGCCTTTTTTATTCTTTGGTCCACTTATAATGTTATTAAGATTTTTACATCAAAAAAACATAACAATTAAGAAGCAATAGGCTGTCTTGTTTTGACCCCTCACATCTGAACGCTCTGTTTGAATCAGTGTGGAGGATTGTAGAGTAAACGCCCACTGCTATGATTGCCTAACAGTTGTGTATGTTTGACAGCCTACTTTCTTCACAGGTTAAACGCATTATTACTCATGAAACAATAGTGAACACGTGATAAAACAGTTACTTACACTTTTGTTTTGACACATTGCTGTTTGATCCAATTTATTCAGCACAGCTTTGTCTTTTAGTGTCAATCTTTCTGAAAATCCTGCATGGAATTATGCCTTGTTTGTAAACAAATCCGTAGTAAACTGAAGTGAACAAAGGACCAAGTTCTTACTGACCTTACCTTTACTTTTATTTTGGCAGATTGGTTTCAATATAAAGTGAATGAGTTCTGAAACTTACAGGATGTTTTTAATAATACAATGACCTCCTATGTGTGAAAGGTTCAAGGGAATTTTGATTCCTCTGTTCATACGTTTTCAGCTAATATAGTTAACTTAATTAGTTAATAAAAAAAAATTAAATGTAAAAATAGACCATTTTCTGGTGTGGCCACCAAAATCCAATGACATAGTCAATGTAAGTTTGCTCTCCTGACTAGACCAGAAGAAGAAAATTCTTATTGCTGAGCCCTGCAATTTTCTGCAAACCCTATGAACTACACACCAACCCTGCGAACATGATGCAAAGCGTCTGTAAAAAGCCCAGTCACCTTACCAGACTGATAACAGTGTGTTAGCGGGGCTGTGGGGCCGTTGTCTAAAAGCACAGACATTTTTCATTCAAAACCTTTATGCAGCAACTCAGTTAACACAATTACAGTAGTTCTAAGCAGAGAGAAAACATAAATCCAGGTGAACATTTCTATAATGTTTTAATTACAAAGTATCACTTCAACCATATGATTAGATGCCAAAAAGGCAGATGAGTGTCCGCATTTGTTATAAAGTAACTGTTGTCAGGAAACTTCAGATAAATGTTTGTTAAAGACCTGAAAGGCTGATGTGATGTGTTGAATATAGTCAAATAATTGTGCCAGTTTATTATATGAACAATCAACTCATAAGCCCAAATAAAATGTGGCAATGATCAATTTCAGCTTAAAAGCTATGTTCACCAGAATTTTCCCGCTCTTACCGGACTGATCGTGCATCATCCGGATGGCTTTTGCCTTGGCCAGCTCCAGTGCTGTGACCCATCTCTGCCTCTCCACCTCTGTGCTGGCTTTCAGATGGTAAGTGCGCCCCCCACTGCTCAGAACAATATTGCAGGCGTCTTCGGTGTCGATATGCGCAGTGGCCAGGTTGATGGTGCCACGGCATGTATGGGCCATCTCTGCCTGCGTCCTAGAGCGAAGAAGACATAATTATCAACCAAAACATGGAGAGCAGTAAGAGACTGTCAAAAATCAGAAAAAGACAGAGAACAATGAGGAAAAGAAAAGAGAGAAGTGATTAATAATATTGTTAATCATTCATTCAAATGTCCAGTTTGTCAAATGTTGAAGACGACAATGCTTAATGTTTTCGATATAATGTAACTTGCAGGATATCTCTACTGTGAATGAAATCATATGTAGACTGAATAAAGGATCAGTCGTATCGTGTGTAAGAGAGAGAAACACTGAGCACCTGTAAGCATTAACATTACTACACACAGCTGCATACTGAGTGGGCAGAGAATAGAAGTTAACATGGCTATTGTGTGTCAGCTGGCCAAACAACAACACTCAGACAAACCAGCCAGTGTCACAGCCAGAGAGAGAGAGGGAACAGAGCGTGATGTAAACCCTGACAGAGAGATCAGGAACAGAACTCATTATCAATCAGCGAAGAAACTACTGAAACCTGCACAAGTGAAAAAGCAATATATTTAAAATAACTTAATAAGTATAATTCAAATCTATTTACTGACATATCGACATATTGAAAGTCAATTATATTGGTTTATTCTTTAAATAATAATAATAAAAAGCAAAACTATGAATCGTAATATGTTATACTAAAAATAAAATGTAAACAATGGAAAAAACGCCTAAGATAACCTGTAGAAAGAAAAAACACATCTTAAAAATGCAGAATAACATAAGTGGACTTCGATTAATCGCCACTTTGAATGTAACTGCGTAATTGTAACTGCGATTAGAAAATCGATTCATTGTGCAGCCCTAACCTGAAGTGCACTTATAATAGTTCCACTTTAGCACAATCAAATATACTTCAGTATATCTTTTGTTGGACTCCAGCATGCATAATTAAAGTGCATTATACTCAAATTAGTTGTTCCTATTTAGCAGACTTTAAGTATGCAAGTTTTATTTATGCAGGGTATTCTTAAAACAGGTTTCTCACTCGCTTTAGAGCATTTTTCAGATCAGAAATGTCATTTCAAAACTACTTGTTCAACCTCCACATCACCTAGTAACTTGTGCAAATCATAAAAGCAGTTTCTCATTCTTCTGAACAAATTGCGATTGCTTTGGTACATTCATGCAACTGATTACGTGCATTTGTGTGCAGTTTCCTTCATTTTTAGTTGCTAATATTATGTTACCCAAAATGTACTTTGTGCTGTAGTCTTACCCCTTAAAACATATAGTCATTAGTCCATCGTATAACGCAAAATTGATCTAGTTGTCATAAACTGTCAAATATATTTTCTACACACCAGTATGCAAATGTTTTTGTAGTACTGGGCATTAAATAAATGCATTTCATATACATTTTAGAATATTTATTTTTCACTAGGGTATGCTTACAGAAACATGACATTTCTATAACAAACAAAAGAGAAAATGAAAGGGCTGTGTTCCTCAAAAGCATAGTGAGTTAAGCTGACCATAGAGACCATTCGTGGCAATGGTTCTAACATCTACTTATACTTAAGCTTACAATGCTTTTGAGGTGGTCGAAGTACACAAATCAAGTACTTGAGTAAAAAGTACAGATCCATACTATAAAATATTACTCCAGTAAAAGTTAAAGTACTCCTTTTTCAATTTTACTCGAGTAAAAGTACAAAAGTACTTGTTTTTTATGTACTTAAGTAAAAAAGTACTGATAGATTTATTTAGGAATTTTTTACAGTCAACTTAAATTTTCATAATCTTACTGCTCAAAATACCTGAGATTTTTGATGAGCATGATGCAGCAATGTTTAATGTGAAGCTTACACCGAGAGAAAACAGTTTTTAGTGTCTAATCTTAACCTGTAAGAAAAAAGTGTTTTGAAGCGTAGGCTATTGTTTTGCAGAACGTTATAGATGACATGAGAATAAGTTAGGATAAACTTATTGAAGTAAAATATGTTTTTTTTTTTCTCAAACCTTGTCTGTGTTGTAAACACTCCCACAGGGCATAACTTCCCACTTGTACACACAACTGTTAATTACTGTAGTTACCTGAATATCAAATCCTTTTTTTTTAAGTCATATGTAAAAAAAATATTTGGACATCTAAAAATGATTAAATTAGCCCTAGCAAGCTTGTTAGCTAAACAATCAGCTTTAACGTTAGATAACAATATTTAGACCTACTTATTTTCAATATATGGTTATGAATAAACATTCATATCTGTCTACTCGGATAGTTGACCCAAACAACATAAAAAATGTATACCGTTGATAAACAATATAACGTTAAACACAGACGTAGGGCTAAATGCGTAAGTTAGCATTTAAAAAAACTGCTAACATTACAGCAGCAGAGAATATGAGCGTTTTTTGACTTAGAGACACTGATGTTGATGTGTCTGCATATTTCAGGGGACTTAAATAGATCACCCTTTACTGCTGTGTAACAAACTGACAACTTTTACCTAAATATAAGTTTCAGTTAATGTTAGTAACTTACTTTACGCCTCATCAGTCGCGTGCGTCAGTTGTTCGGTTCACTGAAGACTCGCTCTGAACGGATCGTTTGAATCAGTGAGCTGTCGAATCGAGAACAGCTGCAATCGAATCGTTCCAAATTCGAGAATGAATCGTTTGGTTCGATTTGCGAACCGATTGAACAGGTTCATTCAAAAGAATGAGTTTGTTAATGAATCGTTCGTCTGCGTCTCTCTCAGAGCACGTGATATATAAGTAACAATATGTTTTAGGAAATGTAATGAAGTAAAAAGTACGATCCTTTGCTTAGAAACGTAGTGAAGTAAAAGTAAAAGTTGCTAAAAATAAAACTAACGTTACCCCAGTAAAGTACAACGAATTACAACTACTTTGTTACTGTCCACCACTGGGAAACACACCCCAGAACAATAAATGTAAGACTAGCTTTGTTCAATTATCTCATCAGTCTTTGTTTTCTACACCCCTTTATAATGATCTCTATTAGTGACAAACTAATGTATCACTGAAGAAGATCAATCAGTCAGCAGCATGCTATTTTGATTACTGGCAGACAGACAGACATAGAGACCGATAGATCTTGTTTAGTGTGTGAAATATTTTAGGTCTAAAAAGATAGCAGAGCCTCTTGTGAGTTTGTCAGGCCATTCTATAGAGCACTAATTTAACCAAGCCTTGAGTAGAGGCCTAACAAAAGCCTAAATTCCCACAAAACACAGTCCAAGAAACACAGAGACAGGGAAAAACACTCCTCACTCTGCTGCTTATGAAACACGGATCCAAAGTGTAAAAAATTAGAGCAGTTAAAGGCATAAAAGGGGTATAGAGGAGGAGCCAAAAAGTGGGGAGACACCCAGAGAGCCAGGACCCTGTCTCTGTGTTACTGCTCTGGTTTCCTAGTATCTGTTGCACATCTCTAATGGAATGTCAAAGCTCTGACCTCTCAGAGAAACTGTGAGACACATTCCACTCATTCAGAGCTGGTCAGACATAAAAACATTCCTTTCTTCTGAACTGTTTTCATGAGCTGCACGCAAAAAATAGCGTACAGCACAATCAAGTTTTTCGGATTCACAAACAAATTATTCATACTGTATACATTTATAGTATATCAAAACATGATTCGTTTGTTTGTTTGCTTTTTTTACTCAAAACCAATTCATCCATGGCAAATTCTACTGATTTCATTGCTCATGTCAATCAAAGTGCTAGCTGCGTACACAACGCTGAAATAAACACTCACCCCTAACCTTAACCTGCATCCTAACCTTAACCGTAGTGTTTGGCAGCACATCCTCATAGATAGCATTACTGTTTGTCATGAGATCCACCTTTCTGAACTTTGAACCGAATTAATAAATTTTGAACTCTGGTTGACCAATGATATTGGCTGTGAATTGATGGACAATTTACCCTTTTGAGTGTTTTTTTTAAAGGAATAACTAAAAAAAATCAATCTGATGAAACTATCACTGAATGTACCAGACTGAATCAGTAAGAGTGGTTACTAAATTAACAACGACTTGTGTTACCATTATATAGAATGCTTAAAGCTTACTTAAGACTTGTGAAATTTAAATTTGTATAATTATTTACTGGTTGTTCATAAGAGTGCAAAAACAGTTCATGTGTATTGTGCATTCAATTATTGTCTGTAAATGAAACCAAGTTTAAACCAAGTTTAAAAAAACACAATTGTACATTTTCTGAATCAGTTTCTGTTGAGTTAATTTTAAGGCCTATGATGTTCTTGGTAATAAAAATCAAATACACAGAGCCATATACAATATAGCATTCAATATCACAAATGAATTGCCCGTGAAACTGCATAGCTAACTGGCTTTACTGACAAGATATGCATGATTATCACATGCAATATATCGCCTAGCCTTATTTCATTCTGAATAGTTATTTCAGTAATCCAGCCTACTTTGAAACTGAACAATAAGTGTGAGAAAGGTGGTTTAAAAATATACCAGCATATTAAGATATCTGATTTAGAAATAAGTCTCCCTATTGTGTGTGTGAGTGCTGAAAAAGTCCAACGACTGCTGGCTATTTCTCAGGCCTTATGGGGACTGATGGTCTGACAGTCAAGCAAACCAAGTCATTAGCTGAATCCAACCTCAGGTGACCGAGTCACTAGGGGGAGGGAGGGACACACATTCAGCTCAAAGACCAACCATCAGTTACCATATTCACTCAAAACAAAATATCACACAAAAGAGAAAAAAAGCTCTAGAGCTTAGACTGCATACAGAAAACCTACTAAAGCAAAAGCAGACAGGAGAAAGAGAGAGAATGTTGGGGGGGTGTGGAGGGGTAAAAGCAAAGATCTTAAATTAGCTTCACCCACCCTGCAGGGGACAGACTGGACGCAAATGGCTGTAAGTGGGTCAGAACTGAGAACATGAAGCCAGAGTAAGGAACTACCATGCAGAGCAAAACGAGAGAGAGAGAGACAGAGATATGTCATTAAAACCTGCAGAGAGAGGAAAAAGAGGAAAGACAGAAGACTAAAAAAAGGGTAAGGGAAAGTGAGGCAGTGACAAAAAAATATACAGAATTTTTTCAAGAAGAAAACATTCATACAAAGCAGAGGAAAAGAAAAGGTGGTGATATTGATGTAAGAGAGTCTACCAATTCACTTTTGTACTCTCAGATATATTTTCCATAATTTCAAATTTTGAGTGGCTTCCAGGACTGAGTGGTTTCTTGAGTGTTGCTAGGGTGTTCTTGTTGGTTGCATCCTCCATTATTCGTTTTAATATACACTACCTTTCAAACGTTTGTTTCAGTTTATTAAGGCTGCATTTATTTGATCAAAATACAGTAAAAACTATAATACTAAAATAATTAGCTATTTTAATGTTCAAGAAACATTTATCTTATTATCAATATTAAAAACAGCCATTATGTGATGAATATCAAATTCAGAAGAACAGCGTTTATTTGAAACGCAAAATGTTTTTCTGTCACTTGTGATTAATTTGATGCATACTTGCTGAAAAAAAAAGATTTATTTTAAAACTATTTTCGAAACAGCAGCAACTCCTTCCTTTCTCTAGCTTGGCTTGCTCCACAAAGGAACACTCCACTTTTTTGGAAATAGGCTCATTTTCTAACATCCCTAGAGTAATACAGATGTGTTTTACTGTTTTTTTACTGTTTTTTAATCCATTCAGCCGATCCCAAAATTAGCATAGCGTTGCACTATAAAATGACTTTCGATAAAAGAGTTTCGATATTTTATTATTATTATATTAAAACTTGACTCTTCTGTAGTTGCATCGTGTGCTAAGACTGGCGGAAAATGTGGAGTTTTTCTAGGTTGATATGACTAGGAACTATACTCTCATTCAGGTGTAATAATCAAGGAATTTTGCTGCCGTACCATGAGTGAAGCAGGCGCAATGATATTACGCCGGAATGAGAGTATAGTTCCTAGTCATATCACCCTAGAAAATCCACAACTTTGCATTTTCTGCCAGTCTTAGTACAAA
>JAUCNO010000795.1:2639266-2656228 GCA_032353835.1 Enteromius viviparus
ACAAAGTTGTGTTGTTATTATATGTGTATACAAATTAAAGTAGACCCTTCACAGATTCGATTGATGTATTGCTCTTAACTGTACGATCAAAACTCAGTGTGTAATTTAAATTCTTATCAGTGTCATCAGGCAGGCAGCACACATCGTGCTCGTAAATCACATAATCTGACCAAAAAGAATAAAGTGTGTCGTAATCAAGGCTTTCGCAGCTGATTCTGAGCAACTGCAGCGCCTGACCTGTGCGACTGCTCTCGTTCTGCTCTCGCGGTTCTTTGATGGCACATGTGATCGAAAGGCGGCTGCAGCGCCAATCAAAGTCGGACATATGATCTTACCAGAATGCATTGTTTTGTAAGGCGGCACCGAATTTCTTGCGGCACCACTTTAAGTAGGACACACCTATTAACTTCTTTTATGCTAGACACAAGGGTCACATGACAAAACCAACCAATCAGAACATGACACATGCAAACTAGGAACCAATAAGAGCACAACTCACAGACACAGGAAGCACATGACATGACAAAACATATAGAAAGAGTCCGGGGTGGAGTGCCCTCTAATGGAGTTCATGGGCACTACAGCAATCGTGACACCCATAAACCTGTCAAAATGCATTGTTTTCTGTCTAAAAGTATTTTCTAAATTATGGAGTGACTAAATGAGCTAAAATTACCTCTGTAAAAACTTTTCAGATTTTGAAACTGAGTTCATGTGTTTTAATTTTTTTCTAGAAGTGTATGCAAATTAGCGCATATTTCATTATATATGTGTGATTTGCAAATTTAAACTTAATATTTAAAATAAACTGTAATTTTTTTATGGTAATGAATCAACTAGGTAAGGAAGATGCTAGTTTTGGGGTTTAAAAGGTTATTTTTTCTGGTGTGATGAGAAAAGAAAAACAGCAGACGGACTCCTCAGTCAATTATAGAGTGTGCTTTGGTTTAGAATCAGATGAGGGCTTTGTGCACAGCACATTTATTCTTCAGATTTATATCACAACACATCTCAATACAGAATTTAAGGAGCTGAGAGTAAGGCTGGATCTAAACATTAATGATGCAGTTTCTTGAAGCTCTATATTCATCATAATTCATTAGGATCAAAAACAGAGTGACTTTCCTCCATAATACGAGAAGCACTTAAGTGTTTTTCATCTTTAGATCACGGGCACTTGCCAAAAACTCTGTCTGTGATGATTTCAGGACTTTCCATCTGTTTTTAACAAGAGTTGGGAAAAGAAAAGTATAGCAGGAAAAAAGTCTTTTTTGGGGGTTTGTTTTACAAATGTGCAAAAAGTAACAAAAGTATTATTTCCGGAGTTGCAACATGGAGATCACATGAACTGGTATTGGAAAGTGTTTAGAGTAAGTAGAAAGTAACATCCACCTATCATACTTTGTAAGTACGTAAGTAAAACAAAGCCTAATTCTCATTTTTAGGTGCACTAGCCCTTTAACTTGTAAAGCACAAAACTCAAGACACTTCTTTTTTTCAATCTAAATAAGCATTTATTGGATAAATATAAGACCTATAAACTAATCTAACACACACACACACACACACACACACACACACACACACGCACGCGCTTACACTTTCATACAAGTTGTAGAAAGAAAGAAGGTGAGGAAAGAACAGGTTTAAGAGAATCAAAATGTAAAATCCCAATTTTTTGTCAATATGTGCAGTTGCAGAGACCTTAACCACCATTAATCAGTTAATTAACCCTTGAACCAAGTTCCTGAGTGAGGTTAAAATATAGTAGCAGCTCAGCTAGAATCTGGGGAGCTTGCGTGCGGTGTGTGTTCTGAGGCTTAAGGTGAGGTTGCTGATGGCCTAGCGGTTCAGAAGTCGTTGAAGTGATGTCTTGGGAAGCCGATGGTTGGGCGCTGGATGAAGATGACAAGCTGTGGGCTAGTAGACGTTTTGAGGCAGTCACAGACACAACGTTGAAGAACATGAAACAACAGAAACTAAAATAAAAGTTTGATGAGACTAGATGGCGTTACTTCTCATGGTTTTAAAGGGATACTCCACCCCAAAATTGAATTTGGTCATTAATCACTTAACCCCATGTTGTTCCACACCCGTAAAAGCTTTGTTAGTCTTCAGAACACAATATTTTAGACCAAGATGCTGTCCCATATTTGTAGCAATAGCCAAAAATATCTAGCATGGGTCAAAATTGTAGATTTTTAGTTTGTGCCAAAAATCATTAGAATATTAAGTATAGATCATGTTCCATAAAGATATTTTGCTACCATAAATATAAGTATTGTCCTAACATATTCACTGCAGTTTCAAGGTGAAAAAACGACTGATTATCGGAGGGAAATAAGTCTGTTTTTGATTCTCAATGATATGTTATGACATCAGAACACTTTTCCCATCTTACATGGCTTGTAATATACTGCTCTACTGTTTATCTATAGCGTTTCTAACATGGTAAACTTGCTCGGCAGCGCACATGCTACAGTACTTCTTCCTTTTGTCTTCACTATCAATTTAATCACTATTGATACACTTTTTAATATCTGAACATACTGTACCAAACATCAAAACAAAGAACAAAAACATTTTATTCCAGCTCAATGAATTCTTTTGAACACTTGAATGTGGTTTTATAAATAAATAAAAAAGAGAAAGAAAGGAACAGCATTTTGAATAAAAAGCTGAAATGAAAAGTAATATATTTAAAAGTATAGCATGTTTACTGACGGATACCTCGGCCTAATGTAACAATTTTAATTCATTTATATTTGGAGAATTACTTATGCACAATGCATATTTCTCATTAATAAGCCTAAAATGTGTGTTTATGTCACTTTTAATGAGGATCCTGTAATTGTCCCGCTGTGGGTGCAGAAAAACACGAGCAGAGATTTGGGCTCAGGAATAAACTTTTTTTTTGTAAATCCAAAACAGACAGGCAGCATAATCCACACATAAAACAACATCAACAAACCAGACACTGAGACAAAGCTGAACAGAACTTAAATAGGGAAGGGAATAAACACAAACAAACAAGACACATCTGAACGCAATCAACGATAGACAGAAACTAGGTCACACAAAGCACATGGGGAATAATATCAAAAACAGTGCAGGGCGTGACAGCAATAATGATATATTTACAAGTGTATACTTCCACTTTAGCACAATCACATATACTAAGTATTGGATTTCAGTACAAAATTAGTTGTAAGCTAGTTGTACAAGTGTATCTTTACAGAACAAAACTATTAAAAAGTGTCTCATGCAAAGCAGAAATGCTTTTTCTGTTTTTTTTTTTCTGATACTGCTTTCCAGAAATGCCTTGCAGGATGCTGGATTTGATAAATTTTTTCCTGTAAAGAATTTTTAATGTTTAATGTTAATTTATCTTTGAACAAACTGTTGCCCGGAATTGCCACACATCTACAGTAAGTTACTGGCATGCCGGTAATACCGTAATTTCTACAGGATGTAACAGCACACTTTAAAAGAACTTGTTTGCTTGCTCCAGATTGGCTGGTGCTAGGATCTGATTTACAAACGTCTTGTTGTCTCGGGTCTCTTTGTGGAATTCGGCTTCTCGTGTTTCAATGATGTTGCCATCAAATCATCTGATTTGCTGATTAAGCCTTCTACGGCAGTATTATTATTGCTCGCTGACACGGGCAGCTGAAAGATATGGATGTGTCGAGGTCTTTAGTTGATCTCTTTAAGATGAAAGCTTCTCCAGAGCTGCTGACCAGTTGATTATCTGCCGCTTCAAAGCAACAGAACTGAAAGCAATCTTTTTTTTTTTAGATATAAACAGCACACTCTGTATCTGTGGTTACCAGTATTAAGAAGGGTACAGTGTGTGTTGATCATTTGGCTTTACCTGATAGTAGTGTGCAGATCCCGTCGCTTCCGCCATGTGTTTGAAGCATGAGTGCCTTTGTCTGATAGACAGCAGGGGATTTTGAAAATTTAAAAGGCTGTCATTGATCTTTCTGCTGTGTTTCATGCACTGGAATACCATCGCTGGTTACATAAAGCATGACTACTTTCAGCTTGTCCATTAAAAAAAAAGACATTTTGTTTTCTGCTGGGTCTATATTTGAGGTCTGTGAGAAAGCTGTGAGGTTTTTTGTATAAATAGGTAGTTCATCTAAAATATCTTTATATTTTACTCTACCTTAACTTGAGCTTCTCTCTTCTGCTGAATACAAAGGATGTTTTGATAATCAAATATTTTCTGGCAGTCTTTGACTTCCACTGTATGTTTACTGTTTACAGTAGGTTACTGTCATACTTGTTTATGTTCAACAGAAGATTGAAATTCATAGAAGTACAGAACGAGGCGTGCAACTTTTGAGCCCACTTCTATTTCATCTTATTTTTAAAGTAGTCTGTTTAATGTAGTTATTAATTCAAGTTCAAGAGTGTCAATATTAGAAAACATCTCCCAGCACTGTAATTAAATTAATCAGACAGGTTAAGCTTTATGTTAATTCCGTTAATAGCCTCTTAAAACAACTCCTATGATGTTGAGGATTTGGTCACACTCTGATATGAAGGTGAATTCCTGTCGAATAACTATCTGTGCATCTGTGAGGATTTGGATATGAAAATATTTAAGGTAGTCATTTAAACCAAATACACACATAAACGCTAAAGTTGATCAGATTTGCATATTGTTTTACCTGAAGCATGCTGATGATTGATGTTTTGTTACAACTTTTCTCTGCAATCTTATTCTAAAAACTAATATTCATTCTTTATCTTTCCTCGAGGCCATAGGAAAGCGTGTCACTTTATATAATAATAATAATAATAAAAACACTCTGTTCAGTTGATGTAGACTTTATATTTTTCGTGACATTATATCAAATTGGCGCTCTCACAACAAATAGCACAGCTTTTTATAGCTGTTAAAAAGTCTTTATGACATTTTCATTCGAGCACAAAAACGAATGCCTCGTAGGTTACCTCTTCACTCTGTATTCACAAGGACATTTAAAAAGATACTTTTTTTCATGCTGCTGTCATAAAACCACAAAACCAAGAGGAGAAAATTGAAGCAAATTTGAATTATGTTTTACTAAACAATTTCGGGAGGAGCAGGTACGAATGATTGACCAGCTCAGAGCTAAGAGTCTTCCCCTAAAATACAACTAGCTTCCTCTCCTCAGTATCTTCATCTCCTCCACCACCGATACTTAACTGAGGATCAGGTATTGGGTTTTCTGGCCAGAGGAGAATGGCCCCTGCTAAGCCAGGTTTCTCCTAAGTGTTTTTTTTCTCCCATGCTGAGTTTTGGTTCCTTGCCTCCATCGCTCTAGGCTTGTTTAGTCGGGGTAGAGCTCACTAATTGCATGAGACAGAATTGATTCTTTAGAAGCATGTGCATGTTCCATATGAAGCAAGCAAGCACATACAGGATCGTGATCAGGTCTCAAATAACTACACCCATGAATAAAAGCACAAATTGAACTTCACTCGATAAATCCTCCGTCAAGCTATGCCAGTCACTTCAATGTGCACTACATTCTTTCTTTCATAAACATCCTCTCTTTTTGTCCATACAATAGAAGCAACATTGAGCCCCATAGACTATATAAATTTAAAAAAAGGTCACGCATGCTTGGAATGACACGAGGTGGAGTAAATAAAGAATATGGTTGATATCTCCATCTCAACGCTTTTTGAGAAGAAAAGTGCTGTTGTTTTCTGATCTAATTGACCTTGTTCTGTTGTAATACAGAAGAGACCGCTGAGGTCCTACCAAAACATTCATCCATGTCTCATCGTGCCACATCTAAGCACTCTTGTGATTATAAACAGAAATGAATATGCAATGTATGAAAGTGGAGCATGCTTTTACGCCGATTACTGATCTTGTAAACATAAGTAACAAAATGGAATGTTTTCATTCCAATTCATTATAAAGTAATTTGACACAGAGTATCCAGCTGTGCTGTTTTTATCACTTCTATGAAACCATTTAATGAAACCGTTACCGTATTTTTTATGATTAAATTCCGGCAACCGTAGCTGTTGTTTTTTCAGGTACAGTATATCTTACTTTATATAACTATAGAACTATAAATTTGGGCTGAGAGACATTTTCGAGTACAGTATTGTTGGTGGTTTAAAAATCTAACCTCCCACATTGCGGTGGCTCACATGACTTGTGAAAACCATTGATGTCTGACATCAGAATGGTCAAACACTTATCATTAATACTTCAAAACAAATGATGTTAACACAATTTTGAATCAGAAATTGATGTAGGTTTCACAAGCAGTTTCAAAGAAAAGACAGGTAACATAAAATGTGAAATTCTGAGGTAGAAAAACTGAAATACAGTACCACTTTTTGCAAAACACAATAATTTTTTACTTTATTTACAACAAATGTAATGCAACAGGAGGGAGAGTAAACAACAGTCTCACTCCAACTCGTCACATTTTGACGCTTAGTCAAACCTGCTTTTTGAAGCTCAACGTACCCCTTTTTAGTCACTTTTTGGTCCTCCATTGTTTTAAATAGGAACCTCTTAGCATCAATATGCTGGTGTTTTTAAAATTTTATCCTCATAATAAATAGATATATTGGATACAAACAATGGCATTATTGAATATATATGTAGGGGTGTGATTTTTCAATGTAAACTTTCAAAATAGTTTTGTTTAAATGATATTATTTACAGATTTATGAGCACTTGACCCAAACCCTGCCCCTAAACCTACCATCTGTCAATAAAACACAAGATATAGCACGACCGTCATAATTTATTTGAAAATATTAATATTTAGCGGCAAAACGATTGATTTGTGAGAGGAATAGACGTTGCCACTGTCTCCATCTTCCGTATACCTCATGTGCACATAAAAAAAGTGATGGGGTTCGGTGCTCCAATACAAGTAAAACATTATATAATACATCTATATATGCATGCAAATATAGACATTAAGCCAAACAACTGAAAACAATGGAGGACCCTTGTGACGACCCCTGTGTCGTGTGTCCTCTCTGAGAGGAAAGCTGTAATGGCTCCGCCCTCCAGTTGATTGTTCCCGGACAGGATTGAGGACACCTGCTGATTATTACCTGTCCCTTTTTAAAGAGCAGTTTGGTGAGTGCTCGGAGGGGGGGCACTGCACTTTTGGACTTGCTTTTGGCGTTGATCTTTGTTTCTTTATTTATTTTCCTGCATCCAACATTGCTATGGTAGATTACACTCACATGCACTTGCTTCTACATTACTGACGACTTCATGCTACATGATTGTTTTTCTGTATAGTTTTGTATTTTGTATACTTATTGCACTCTCTCGTGTGTCCCCACTTTTTGCCACATCCTTTCCGAGCTGCGGGGCGTAACAACCCTTCATGTCGAAAAGTGACTACAAAGGGGTACCTTGAGCTTCAAAAAGCGACACAAAAGGGTATTGACCAAGCGTTGGTTGCGGTGAGACTGTGTTGGATTAAAGGGTGACAGATTTCTCATTTTTGACTGATGTGTGACAGATATGCCAGAACATCACAGATGTCAAACTAACCGTCACTTTATTTTTTCCTTCAACCAAAATGTCACGCAAGAGGAATAATATTCGAGCTGCGACGGAAGACAAACAACTTCAGACGAATCACAAATAGCTCGAGAGGCTTTCTGATTCAATGGCAGAGCGTCCTTCCGTCCTTAGCCAATCAGTCTGTGTTTGATTCCAGCAATCATCTAATAGGCACATACGTGTTGTTTCTGCAGGAGACTCTTTTGCTATCAAGTCTATTGTGATTGAGGCCGCTGTACTCTATAATCTGGAGGCGTCGGGCCACTGTACAGGTACAGCAGAGGTGATGAGGTGAGGGTCTGACAGATGAATCAGTGTCACGGCTATTGTCCTGCAGCACACATCACTTCACTTCTGCCCTTTCACTTATCCTTTGCTTTAACCTTCCAGCTCCCTCGTTTGCCCGCTCGTTTCTCTCTCTGTCTGTCTAATGTTTTCATTCCGCCAGCAACTGTTGGCACATCTTCTACATTCTGCTTCTATATTTTAAGGTAATATTACATTGTTATTGCACCATGTCCCATATACAACACATCCTGGCACATAAAGAGTTTCTTTGCAGTAAGTCAATTATGTTGCTTATTTTTAGAATTACAGTTGGCATTTCTGAGACCACTAGTGAAAATTATTCTATTCTATTCTATTCTATTCTATTCTATTCTATTCTATTCTATTCTATTCTATGACATTCTATTCTATTCTATTCTATGACATTCTATTCTATGACATTCTATTCTATTATGATCCGTTCTGTTGTATTCTATTCTATTCTATTCTATTCTATTCTATTCTATTCTATTCTATTCTATTCTATTATGATCCGTTCTGTTGTATTATATTCTAGCTGTTCTATTCTATTCTATTCTATTCTATTCTATTCTATTCTATTCTATTCTATTCTTTTCTATGACATTCTATTCTATTATGATCCGTTCTGTTGTATTCTATTCTATTCTATTTTATTCTATTCTGTTCTGTTCTGTTCTATTCCGTTTCATTCTATTCTATTCTAAAGTTATAAAAGAAATGATATGGAATAAATGTCATATGAATATATTGATTTCTGTGTAAAGTGAATTGATTAATTTCTATTGGCTGCTGGGATAAATGAATTATGATGGATGACCCTCTTCCAGTAGGATTGGTAGGCTGTTATATTGCATGACCTCCAAAAGAGTCACAATCACATAAGGTTTAGAATAGAGAGCTCTGAAACAAGCTTGCATTTAACAATAAAGGCTCTCTGCTTGCATCTCTAATCCCACGAGGAATCTTGAACATCAGTAGAAACGTTTCATGGCAAGATTCTTTACAGTGAAAATAGTTATTTAGATTTTTAAGCTGTTTGTCAGACTAAGACAAAATAGTCTTTATACCCTGCATCGTCATACGAGCACATTCTCTTTTAATGGATTTCTCTGAGACTTTACATGCTACCACTTTTAATCTGGAGGTCCTGTCCAGAGCACATTCTTACATTACATTTACATTTTGGCAGACGAAATACCCTTGCAGACAGTTTTTAAGAAAACAAGTAGATAGAATATATAGGACTAAAAGGAGCTGATATTACATGGTAAATGGTAGAAGAGCATCTGGCAGGTCACTGAAGATCATGCAGAAGCCTTGAAGGCAGTTGGTTTGTTTCCCATGAGGCAGATAGGCTGTACTGTGCTTGAATTAAATCTGTGAATTTTTTGGTGAAGTTGTTTGTAGGAGAGGGCAGGGTTAACTGAAACTAAAACCAAAAGAATATATTGTTACGTGAAATAAAATAAGGTGACCCGAACTTAGTTTGCTCTTTAGAGCTGCTTTAAAGCTGAATAACATCCTGAAACCTTGACAATGATGTGTTATTGTCAGCAGAATCTGAACTTTCTTCATAGTTGAGTTTCTGTATATAAGCTGCTTTGACATATTGTATAAAAGCATATATACTGCATGTACAGGGAAAATTCATCCCTTTGTAAAAACTAACCAATTTAGTGGACAGTTTCTGTAAAAAGGTTTGACTTCAGTTTTTTTATTTTAAAGATAAGATTGTTTAATTAAAGTCCTGGGGGCCATAAAAATCTCTTATCTTAAGTCCTAAGTTAAGATTTAAAAGTTAAAGAACATTTAAAGAATCTAAGTAAAACTGCCACGGTGACTAAGAGATAAGATGTGTCTGTAATTCTGAAATGCGTCTCCAGGTTATTTTCTGAGAAAGAGATTAGATTAAAGCAGGGCTCGGCAACCCTTCCTGCAGAGCCCTGATATAAAACGCTGCATTTTCTCAGCAATGTGTAATAACTGTGATTAATTTTAATTTAGATTCAAAAAATAAATTTTTCTATGTACGTGCCCATAGACTATTAGCATTGCTGCTTTAAATTACATGGTTATTGGCAAAAAAAGAAGCGATCACAGGCGTGAAAGTCTAGTCTCTGAATGCACCTAGAATATTGTATAAATGTTCACTGGACAGTCCATTGCAAAAGTAATGTATATGTATTAATGTAATGATAAAGTAATATAGTACTGTAAAAGCTATTCAATTTGCATGCTTCTGTGAATCATTGAAACTAAATTTCAATAGCCCTGGGAAAGAGGAACATCTCTGTTGTTCTTTTGAAGCTTTTAAACCCTCATTAGTAATGATGCTGCCTCCTTTGGAGAGGTTTATATTCCTGATCAAACAGATACATGAATTTAGAAAATAGATGGAGTGATGCTGAAGTCAATGGCTGTAACTGCTTCATTACTGACATTCTCCTCCTCTGTGTTCAGCAGTTCAGTGTGGGGTGAGCCCATCCTTTAACCATGCTGTGATTTTATTATTTTTTCCTTTGTCCTTTACAAATGAATCGCGTCTTGTCAGATTATCTGCTACGACCTCAGTAAGATCTCAGAACATGTGACATTTCAAAAGCATTAATAGGTTTTAGGTGAATATGAAACACTGAGCTATCATTTCTAACCACATAGTTAAAATATAAATAAAAATCTGCTGAAAAACAGCATTTATTGGAACCAAGCTGCTCTTTTCAGAACATTCAAATTTACTAACCGATCACATTAACATGCGAATGCCTCCATTTATATCTGTTGGCTTATATTGTTAGAAGTGCAGAATGTTTGTTTGTTTTTATGAGTTGTTTAAATTCTAACTCCTTTGACCAGAAAACCTACTGTAAACTGATCCTGCAATTCTTAAAAAACATCTACAGTAATCTTCCTCTTCGTCCCTTACAGTCAGGAGAAGGTGTTCTGTCAAAATAAAGTGTAAGCAGATATAGCAAGGCACGTTTAAGTTCCTGTTAAGTTCCTGTGTTCCTTGATAAGTCCATTCTGTTCACCTGTGTTGCTAGTTCTGTTTTTTCATTGAGCAGTTTGTGGCGAATCTGCTTATTAGCCAGAGTTTAATGTCCAAATCTGCCCAACAGCACAGGGAAAAAAATACATGTCTGTTTCAAGGAGGGGGTCTAAAATAACCACAAAAGTTCAACTGTGCTTTTATAAGTAGCCTATATTTAAGAAATGTTTTGTGTCAGGTAAGTATTAAATTGCTGAAATGCGAAAAACCGTGTTCGGTGTTCAGCCTTTGGTCCAGTGTTTCGTTTTGTTTTGTTTCAGGTTTGGCCAAAAATTTTGCATCCCTGCTAATACTGTATCCATTTGTTACAAAGTTTCTTATATAATTGCACTGCAAAAATATATACCAAATTTATTAAGGTAAGTGGTTGCAATAAATTTATTTTAGCTCTGCTGTCATGTTTTTAAAAAAACTTCATATAAATGTTACAGGAACATTCCATTTGATCATGAAGGAAATGCTACTTTTAAACAGTCTTTGAATTGTATCAGTGTTACAGGAATAATGTTCCCTCATACCTTTGAGAAAAGCTTGCCAGTCAAAGCTCTGTTAGTTGCGAAAATAGCTCAACTATGTTTTTTAGTTTTATTTTTGTTAGCTGAAAAAAAAAAGGGGGGGGGGGTAGACTACATTCTGTAACTAAAATATTAGCTGTTTAGTAAAATAAACAACTTGAATGAAAGCATGAATGCCTTTTCTGTCAGTCTGAAGAAGAGAAGTGACTTGCAGGACACATTATCTAATAGCCTTCACTTCATTTTTGCACCAGCTTGACATCTATGAGAACAGCAGGATTGTACAGGAACAGAGTTCACTTTAATGAGATGACGTCTGTGTCTTTTAGAGTAACATTCAGAGCAGCAAGTCCACGTCCAGCTGCAGGCGTCCAGCCGCTTATTGTCCAGTATGATAAATTAGCATAGAAATAGCTTCCTGTTGAAAACATGCCTCCCTAAAAAAACAAGTTAAAAGTGAAGTTATTAATAAGAAAATAAAAATAAATGATTCTAGATGCCCGAGGCAGGTAGTAGATGGAAATATCCTACAGACACAAGCGTGTATTTATCATTATTATGCTTGTGTGGTCAATTATTTCCATCTCTATTTCATTAGTATATGCTTTACTTTTAAAACTTATAAAAAAGGCTCTACAGATCTCCGGTCTTCTGTCGATGGTGATTAAAATCAGTCATTTCAGATCTGTCATCACCCTTCAGATCCTGAAACAGTTTGTCTAATAATAGTTGATTTATAATAGTTGGAGTGATGATGAATAGCCGAGTCAGGTAGAAGTGTGAGCGAGAACATTAAAAACAGACCTCTATAATGCAAAAAGACATTAAAAATCCTTAAACCGTACATCGCCGTGTTTAATTAGTGCTTTTCAGGATACACAGTGAATGAATTCCAAATGTTTGAGACTAAATTCTCTTTTTATTTTCAAAGGAAAACAACAAGAAACCATAGGCTTACAAACGCTTTTTGTGACAAATTGTACAGCGTAGCAGTTGCCGGATTAACAACAGAATAGAAATAAAAGGAAACATTCTTGGCTTTTACACAAAACACTGTGCCATAGTGTGACGTTGCCAGGTTGTGGCTTACCAAGCTTTAATTTAGCATTTTCAGACACTGAATTGAATTGATCATAGACAACAGTCTAAATCCTCATTTCCTGAAGCACAATGCTGTAAAAGCTTGCTGCTGACCTCGCTGCTCTACACATACGGCAACGCTTTTAATCTACAAGGCATTTCTTGCTCCCGAAATGGATGACGCTAAACAAATCATATCACACATTTACAGCTCAGTCAAACCTGATCAGAAAACTTGCATAGCCACTAGACATCTCTGTAAGCTTTACAGCACAACATCAGGCAAATTAGCCACAAGCTAATAAAATATATAGTAATAATAAACATCTACAACAGATGTTTGACATTCGCATTTAATGCTGAGCAGTTTTCTCGGTCCATATCACGTGGCGTTCAGCATGGCTCTGTTTGATAAAGAATGTCTGAATACTGCACGGTGCACAATGCATGTCGCCTGGCGTGTTAAAAAAAGGAAGTGGATCATCATTCCACGATAAACGTTTCCCACAGCAGCGTATGCTACAGCTTGTGGAGCAATTACATTTCAATTAAATTCAACTGCTTTGCAATTGCTTGCGTTTCATTGGGACACTCAAGATATTTCTTTTTTTCATCCGAACAGGTCTGTATCAGTGTCTCAGCAGTGGATGCTCTGAAGTGAATGGGTGCCGTCAGAAAGAGAGTCAATGTTATGGATAGACAACTAGTATTTTAGCTGGAAGCAACAGGACATCTTTTGTTTTAACTGATGGATATTGTGCTTTTATCAGACTCTCATTCTGACGGCACCCATTCACATCCATTACTGAGACACAGATGCAGAAACACATTTCTCCAGATCTGATGAAGAAACAAACTCATTGAGGCCTGAGGCCATCAAATTCAGGAAGTGAAATGGGTTTTAAATTGGAAATTATATCATTATGACAAACAACCCTGGCATCTAGTTATCAGCTTTGTTATCGTCCTGACCCAACGGATGCAGAAGTTTCTCACACTGCAGAAATAGTAAAACAGCCCATAATCCTGAGGCACGGTGACACAGAAAGCTACATGCTTGCACTCAATACCATTTTGATTTTCAAATCCCATTTTATATTAAACACAAATAGTCTGCACTGTTACGTCCTAGAGATAGCATTGGATCCATTTGTTCAGACTGCGGCACAAACATCTAATGCACTGTATAAGACTGATTTCTTAGGAATGTGTGTTAGTTCTGTAACTAAACAAAGGTGTTATTTCCAGTCAAGTGGAGAGACACACATCCACAGTGTCGTAATCATATTTCAAAGGACACAACATTGATTAATCCATCTATTTACACAAAGAGAAAAACACCAAACAGAAGAAAACCCACACTGAGCATGATTAGCAAAAGGCATACCGTTTTTCACTTTCAAAAAAGTCTGATCTGAAGCATCTTTTAAGGAGTCTGGTGTCTGGAGTTTTCAGTACAGAAATGATGTAGTGAATGATCAGGAGGATCTGGCAACCTCATTCCTCAGCGTGTTTGTTAGTGTCTCTCTAATAGTCCCATACTTCATACTGTATTCTTGATTCTAATTGATGGTACTTTCTTTTGGTGTCATTTAAGCATTTGAAGGCATAGTTGCTGTGTTTTTCGTAGTCCGTAAGTGCCATGAATGCTATTGCAGTATTATAATATGTTATAATTTGATTTCCTCAGTAAAGCCCAAACACCCAGCACAATACAGAAGAGCTTTTTTCTTAAAGCTCATAGAGAGCCCTATATTGTATAATTATATAAAACTGCTGCAATTTCTCACTAAGCTTATCACAGAGAGTGTGATCATTTTTTTATTAACTTTGACAGTCTGAATTCTTCATGTTTTATTCTGTTTGTCTTGTTATATTATCCTGACTTTTTGTCATGGGAAATCTGTGTTAATGAGAACAAAGTGTAAGGAATTATTACTCAGAGACAGGCTTAATGTGTAAAATGATTAATTAATAATTAGTATTTATTTGGATTTGTGTCTGTGTGTGTTATAATCTAGCAGTGGTGAATGTGTATCTCTTTGAAATAGCTGCTTCTTTTAAATGGTAAGCAGTGTATTAGTGCTGCCCACATCAGCCCTGATAGCTTTTCACAAAACCCAAAATCTGCTGCTGGAGCTTGATATGTAATGTTTTCTGCCCTTCATTAGCATTGCAAATGTTTTTAATAAGCATGCTTACTCTAAATACACTTGACAAATGTAATTCTTAGTTTGCTTTATTTTTTGCCATTAATGCTCTGACACTAGAAAGCCATGAATGGATCAAAGCACTTTCTGGCAGGTTCCAGACAGAGCTGTGTGTTGCTGCAGTGTATAGCACAGCTAGCCGTTTCCCAGTGGCATGAAATCAATAAAAGCCATTTTAAAGATTTTAGGGCCCAAGGTGAACCCAACTGGATAAAATAAAAAATAAGGCGCTGATGATTATGACAATCAGAAACAGCTACTAATGTAGTGTACTTGCATGTTTCATGTAAAGGGACAGATGGAATTAATATAGTAGTCCCCTTTTTTCAATAGCAAGTGTTTTGACTGCCTTTTTTTTTTCAGAACACACTAAATATTGTGAAATACTATTACAATTTAAACCAATTTTTTTCTGTCTGAATGTAGAGTACAATGTCATTTATTTCTGTGCTGAAGCATCTGTTGTTATTGAGGAACACTTCTTTTCTTCCCCTCAGGTTTCTTTGATCAATGTATTGCACCCTTGCTGAATGACAAAAAAAAATGCAATTTGTGTAAATAATAGAGTCTTACTGATCCTGTTAATTGAACTTTTAGAAATAGGCCTAATCTGTAAAAATGTATTCTGTGTAGAAACAGGCATAATTAATTAAAAGCGATGTTTGCTTGAGGTTATGAGTTTCTTTAAGTTGCAGAATAGATTGCTCTCCCTGTCGATCCAGCTCAAAATCCAATTCAGTTTCTCATCAGGGTTTAGCTAATTCATTTAAAATTCATGAACCTAAGGTACTTCTGTTCTTAAAGTCTGCTCCTCTCCGCGTGTATATAAGATTTTCTCTGGTATTGCTGTTCTTTGTTGTCTTCGGTGCTGTTGTAAAATAAGAGGTGTTGTGTGTGACCTTCTCAAAGAGCTGCCTGCTGCACAGCTTGAGTCAAATGTAATGGCTATTCATATATCACATTCATTCTCTTTACAATACATTCATCTTGCTATTACAGCATTAAGTATAGAATTAGACATCAATGCATGCTAAAGCAGAAGCCAGGTCTTACATAAGCCGCTTGGCACGGACCAATTAGGACACACAGTCAACACTAAAATATAAACATCTGAGTCATAATGACAGATCGGACATCTTCAGCGCTCTCTACAGTAGCTGTAACAGCATCTGTCCCCTTTGGTATTTACCACAGACGGTTCACATACAGTGGACAAACACAAATACGATACACACGGTACAAATACACGTCTCAGGCAAACATTGTGCTTCTGCGCAGTAATGTCTTGAGAAAAGACAAACACAGGCTGTTTGGTGAGCGCAGCTTGCTGCCGATCTGAGAAAAACAGTTCGCCGTCATTCTGTAAACTCAGATTTTCAACAAGATTAAAATGTTTAAAAATGTCCTTCAGCGATTGTCCCACAGACTGTTTTGTTGAATGTTTGGGATTTCAGAAGAGTGGCATTTTCGGCATGAATTCTCAAAATTCTAAATTCACTGCCTTTTAGAAGAGAGTCATTTGTACCAATTCGGTATTATTAAGTACATTAATATAAGGTATTAATATGCACCCTTTAAGGATGAAAAAAATGGTTGCACTTTATTTTGTCTCCTTGTTATACATTTAAATACTGTTATTACATGGCTCTTTGTAATGCTTGATTCTGATTGGTCAGTTGAGACATTTGCTGGTTCGTTCTTTTCAAATAATAACCGCTCAAAAAGTAATAACTCATAGCCGGGACTACTTGTGTGTTTAAAATCCCTCTGCCGTTTGGCGCCATCTTCTGACAAACACTGGACAAACACAATTAACAATGGAAAATTTAAAATACATACATTGTTATATATTCATATGTACTGTGGATGTTATAAATTCTCTTACTAACGTTTGAATGTTAGTCACGTGGTACTATATAGTTTCGTGAAAGTATGAAAATGTTAATTTAAAACAAATATGCCAATAAAATATTTCAAATTCATATTCATGTCAAGTTTTTTTGCCTTATGTGGCAAGTACTGTAGCCGTGTAATAAGCAGGATAATGTAGAGGCAACCGGTAGTTAACACGAAATAAGCCCCTTCAGCGTGGTACAAGACGTGATACCCTTTCAGCGTCCTAATGCTACCCAGTATCACGCCAAGACGTGACATTATCACGTTGGTCCACTTTGAAAAACGTGTAGCTGTCACGGTTTAGCCTCCTCAGACGTGAAACTTACACGTCAGTGACAGGCATCAGCCGTGATC
>JAUCNO010000795.1:2656328-2686240 GCA_032353835.1 Enteromius viviparus
GTCCAGACCCGTCTGAAGATTGCTGGAGAGCATCTGGATCATCCAGAAGAGGATCGGGAGAACGTCATATGGTCAGATGAAACCAAAATACAACTTTTTGGTAAAAACTCAACTTGTGTTTGGAGGAGAAACGATGCTATGGGAGAACTTGCATTATTGGTGGCTGACTAAATGCTTTTTTGCCCCACTGTGTGTATATATAATGCCCTTCACCTGAAAACGAAGTGTTTAGTCTTGTTACTGATTCTAAAATGTGATCATGTAAAAATGTGATAGTGTTCAGGGCTTTGACACAACATGCAGAGCTATATTAATAAAGGTGATTGATATATATTCATAGAGTGAGAGAGATCTGAGTAAACACATAGATGGAGCTCTGTTGCCCTCGTGTGGGCTTAAAGCAAAATACACCTTTTTCTTAAAATAAATAAATAAATGAAGGCTTTCAGTCATTTCACATTAACACCGACTAGCTTTAATGTTAGTCTTGAACTTAATTCAAATTAAAGTCAATGTTGGCAATTTGACACTCAGTAGGTTCAGTAAATGAATAATCATTGACACAAAGCTTCATAATTTTTTTTATTATTTTTTTTCTTAGTTTAGAACATAAAACAGTATTGTGGCTGTTCCCACATACACTATGTATTCACATAATACACCATACAGCTACAAGGAAAGAGACCAAACAAAAGATAACACTTTTTACATACTGCATACTCAACATGAAAAATAGAACCCAGAACAATCTTTAACTCATAAAGGAATGTAGCTGCCAGTTTTTTTCTTTTTTTTTTTTTTTTTCTTTCCTCTTTCGATGTTTTGTGGTTTTGACGTTTTAAACTGGGCATGACTGATACTCTTTAACAGTGAGTGCTGAGAGAGGGGCAGAGTAGTGTGTGTGTTTGTGTGAGAGTGTTGTGTTGGTGTGTGTTTGTGTGACGCCGTGGCCAAAGGTAGATGTGAGTAAAGAACAAAAGCATGAATATATTCGATAAAATGACAAAATGTATAAAATATCAGGATGGGTAAAAAGGTTTCTCTGGGCAGTTCAGGTAGCACCAGAATATTAAATTAACAGTCTATTCACATCAAAAGCATGAGAGTACCTGTTCCTCTACCTGCCATCGTGCTCTTCAAGTACCATTTCAGTTATTTAGGGTGATGGCTAAAAAGGGAAACTGGATCGGTTGGAGTGCTCATCAGAAATGTTGTTTCAGAAAGAACTACGTAAAAAGATTTAAAAACGATCAGCACCGTATACTGCAGGTTTCCTCTCAGAACTAGTTCACATATCAATTTAAGAGCCCAAAAAACTGTTTTCCACAGTCAACTCTATTGGGTAGCACCATGGTACAAAAGCCATTTAGGGTGAATAAAACTGCTTCAGCGTTTTCATCTTCAGCGTTACGTCTCACATCTCCGAGAACGAGTGACGATTATATAATATATAATGTCAGTGCAGACTCCGAGCTCCGTAAGACTCGCCCCACACAACATTTAATCAAATAAACAATAATAATAAGCATTACATGATCTACCGAGAGTTTCCAACTGAAAGCTGTCACTCTTTTCACTTCTATGGCCAATTTTCTTTTCATGTAAAAAGTGATACTTTCACTCCCTTTCATTACGAAAAAAAAGTGAGTCCTGAATTCTTGTGAACCGTGTTCACATTCGTTCTTTGTTCTCTGTTAGTTTATGGTTTGTAGATGCGGGGGAAGGAAGCCGGTGACAACGATAATACAGAGGTATCGGTGTAAGTACAGTACTCACGAAAGGAAGGACAGCAGTATCTTGAGAAGACCGACCAAACATCGGCCTGGTGTTGACGACTTGACATACAGACAACTGAAGACTAAAAATTCTGGAATCATTCATGATTAGGCCATCATCCCTCACCAGTTAAATAATCTTACCTAAATATTTAACTATTTACATTTCTATCCCTCCCGATAAAATTCCATTCAAACAAAAACTAGGTTTCAAGTTGTCAATAATCCGTTCTTTTTTTTTTTTCTCATTAAAATCAAGATTAAAAGTGCTTTTATAAAATCCTCTCTGCGATATTTACAATTTCTCTAAAATGAACAAACAAACAAAAGAAATCATCATAAAAATAAAATGACAGCAAATCACAATAACAATAATCATCATCATTTTCGTATAATAAATAAGAATAAAAAAGTAGGAACGAATGTGGATGTAGGCAGCAAGCCTGCAGTCTGTAGCGCCCGTGTGTGTTTGTAGCATGTTGTGACTGGGACCAGTGTCTGTACAACATGAGGTAAAGAGCTTTAGGACCACTTCATGAGCACCAGGTTCTCCTCTCTGTGAGTGTCAAGCATGTGTAAACCAGCAGCAGCCCTGCATTGCTCTCTGTGTGTAGCTCACAGACAGGCACTCGCATACATTCTAACCAGTTTAGGAATCCACACACACACACACACACACACACGTGCATTATGTAGTTATGCATGCACTTTGCACAAACTACTGAGCTGACACCGTATGCGTTGCCGATAAGCACCAGGATCTCCAGATACTGGTGATCTCTCAGGGCAAAAAGAGAGAAGAGGGCTGCTTGTAACGAGAGGGGCGACTTTACAGGAGCGTAAAAGGCTCATAGTAGCACCAACTCCAAGAAATGTGCTCTGTCTGCTAGGCTGGTGGGTGTGACCAGCGGCGGGTAAGAAAATAAAATCAGCATCATCATCACGAATGGGTAACTACAGATACATCAGGACATGGAAGACGTGTTCAGTTTACACAGGGCCAGTTGTGTTACATAAAACAAGACCTGGCAAGTTAGAAATGAGGCATTTACCCTGTGTGTCTAAAACCAACCAGTTACAAATCTATAGATACTCATCCGTAATGAACATTTTGCAGCAAGTCATTATTAAAGAAAAATCAATTCTGACCTACTGCAGATTGCAAAAAGATTTCTTACTTAGTATTTTTGTTGTTTTCAAACAGAAATACGTAAAACATTCTATAATCAAGATGCATTCACATGAAAAGTGAAATGACTCGAGATATCAGGTGTTTGCCTAAGCATGCAACATTTTTGCAACAATACTTTGATCTTAGAAAATGAGTTTGACATCTAGTCATTTAACTTGTCATGTGTTTAGATATTTCTATTAGAAAACAAGACAAAAATCTTTTTTTTGCAGTGCAAGTGTCTACTCTACAGTCAATTTGAACACATCTAGAGTGAATAGATGGCAAAATTCTAAGCCAGTGGTAACTGGCGTAAGATTTTGGAATTCCCTGTTTGAGCTGAGTCTGGATCGTGGAAATCGTATGCTCAAGACCCTCGGTGGGTTATCTGCAGCTCTTTAGGGCGGTTCACTTAAGGTGAATTTTTGCTAGCACTATCAGCACCTTTTAGTCTAACAATGTCACATGGGTAGTGAAGAATGGCCAACGAAACTGCAGGCAAATGAGTCAGCACCCATCAGGTGGAATCACGGCGAAAGGCTGAACCAATTACCGGGACTGTATATATGACTGACATCTGCTGCTGAAGAGCACCCAGGTCCAGCACCTGCCTCCATGTTGTGAGGGCAAAACTAGAGACACTTGAGACAGAAAAGAAGCACCATTTGAAGGGATGAGAAACTTTACAGATTTCTTCAGTGGCACCGAACAGAAAGGCCCAAGCTGGTGTCTGGTCCTCTCTTTCTTGGTCACGTGTTCAGTGACTAGCACAAAGATGCCTTAATGCAGCCACAGAAATGTGACTCGCAGTGATGTGAAGGCGCTTCTTTAATATAGAGAGGCTGGTGGGGGTGGGAGGCGAAAAGCGCAACTAAAATGCTGATTAGCTTGTTCTCATGTTCATAACGAACAAGCGAGAATGAAGAAAGGAGGTTCCTCTTAGGCAAAGAGGGCAAAAAAAAAAAAAAATCATAATATTAATAACAATGATGAAAAACCAATAACATTAAAATAAAAAATAGTTATCTTCATAATATAATAATAACAATACCTGTAATATCAACGTTGACAGTAACAATAGCAATTGTAATAATATTGATAATAGAGCAGTAATAATTAGATCATCAAATTCACTTAAGGAGGGGTAGCTATGGAAATCCCTCCAACGTTGGAGAGAGCAAGAGCACCATAGACAGCATGTCCGTTTGGGGAGTGCCCAAACTGCTGCCAAAATTTGAGGTAAAAGAAAAAAAAAAGTGAAAAAGTGCCCCGTCCTCTATTCTCCCTCCATTGTGGTGGCCTGAGAGAGCTGTTGGAGCTAGAAGAGGGAAAGCAAATGGTAAAGGAGTCAGATTCATCATCCTTATCATTTTTTTTCCCATCTCTGGCTCCAGGGGGCGACAGTCTGCAAGAGTTCACACAAATCGACTGTAAGGGCCGGTGAGTTGTGTGGATGGGTATGGAGAAACTGTGACCATGGTGGTGGTATGATGTGTGGGCGCCATCCGAGTCACCACACCGTCTCGTCTGTCCTTGGTTTGTCCAGGGGATGGGCTTGCCGATCCAGCCGTCCACTTGCGTTTTTTCCCGTAGGCCTTAATGTCTTCTGGTGAGAGACCCAAAAGAGCTGCTTCTTGTTGCCGCTGTCGCGCTCGCTCAGCTAGGAGTTTCATCTTGGACTCCCACAAAGCCAGACCATGGCTGGGCTGGTTGAGGTTCTTGTGCTGGTAGAAGACCAGGGATATGCGGCTCGGGTGTGAGCGGTCAGGCCTTTTGAGCGGTGTAGTGGCATGTAGCTCCCGCCGGGCGCATTCAATCAGGATCGAGCCATGAGCGGGGGCCACTGCTACTCCACCAATGTTGGGATCCAAGAAGTTGTGTTCGCTGTCTGACCACACGTCTTCCTCACGTTCGCTCTGGGTCTCTGCCTCGCTGTCCCAGCATGCCTGATTATCTGACTTTTGCAGAGCGTCTGGAAACAAGCGTCCCTCTGGAGCTGGAGACGGTGTGTTTCCTGCTGCCGAGCCGCCAACAGATTTCCAGGCTTTCTCCTGGAGTCCCAAAGGTGCAGAGCCACAATTCTCACCTGCTTGGGAGAGCATTTTATCGGGGAAAGCACCAGCAGGACTGCCTTGCCTTATTCCACCAGCGCCATAACCTATGGGTCCATAAGGACCCCATGCTTTAGGTTGGGGACTAGGTACAGGGCTACCCCATTGTCTAGGGGTGGACGGGTGTGGAGAAGGTGCAGGTGATGGACCTGCTTTCAGGGATGGGGACGGAGATGGGGAATGGGAAGGTACTGGAGTGTTAGGGCAGGAATAGGAATTCCATTGTTGCTGCTGAAGATACTGAGGGTGTCCGTGTTGCTGGTGGAGCCTCTGCTTGTCCGGAGTGAAAGGCGAATTGGTCGGACCTGGTCTGATATTTCCATCCCAGCCTTTAGGGATAAGGCTACCGTTTGGTTTGTGCCCAGGCCATCCTTCAGGTTTCGGTGTAGTACTGGGAGTGGATGGGCAGCTCTGGGCTTGCCCATCCAATCTGCCATCATACAGTGGCACATCCATGGGCTCTTGCTTGATGATGGGCGTAGAGCGGTGCGTCTGCTCCAGGGATGGAGTACGACTGGGTGGAACAGGAGACTGGGAAACCTCGGAAGGGTGTGGGAAACCTTGAATGGATGCATCAGCCATTTGTTGCTGTGGGCGGCTGGGATAGGCCTGTGCCAGCTTGGCTTGGAGACACTGAACATCTGGCTTCTGGTCAAATGGTGCGGCAGAGGCTTCTCCAGCTTTGGGCCAGGCTCCATTATCATATCCTAAGAGCTCAGGAGGGAAAAGTGCACTGGGAGGGTAGTTGTAATAACCATAGCGTATCTCTTGGAGGTTGTGGTGAAAGCCATTGATGGGGCTCTGCGCAGGAGGTTGGCCGTTGGTAGGGATGTGACCTCTTGCATAGTTACCAGGGTAAGGGAATGAACTGTTCATGCTGCAGGGATCAGAGGGTGTCTTGCCGTTCCCTAGTGCTGGGTAGCCACTTATGGCTCCATTGAAGGGCTGGAAGCGACCGACAGGCTCTTTTTTAATGGTTGGTTTCACCTCCTGTTTTGGAATAGCTAGATAAAAGAAAAACAAGAAAAAAGGATTAGTAAATTTGTATTTTATAGTTGCTCAGTTAAAGAGATCAAGTTCAACACCTTAAATGGGGATAATAAGTTATATTTACAGCGATTCATATGAAAATATGAACTTGTTTGCCTCCAAAACATGATTTAATTTCATAATGTTTATGAAACATGTAGATAGTTGCTCTGAGCACAACAAATACCAGATGAAGGGAGTCATGCTGTTATTATCCCCTTTTAACTTTAATATTTGGTTTACAGCAGCCCATCTCTCTGGCATAGTCAATGTATTTCCTGAGAACCTCAACACTAATGTTATCCCATGCCTTCTGCAACTCAAGCAACTCAAGGTTGAGGTCTCGACTTTGAGAAGGCCACTACATCACTTTAAATGCTCCAGCAGAACACTTCCATCACAGATAGTTCTTGCAATTGTTTATTTTATAGTTGATGTAATGGCCAAAACCTTTTTAATACGCCAAGTGTTCTAATAATTTTTGCCACCACTGCAAAGAACAACATTCAAAGTTCAAATAGCACATCTCTAAAATATTTCCAACCTCAGTCAAATTAGTAGTCTTTTACTTTAAACAACCATTTTACACAAGCTGGCTTATGCATATAGAGACAAACTTATATTTCCCACCGACCTTTATTGCCTTGCTGAGGGTGGGGTGACTCCATGTGGTGCATCTCCATCTTTATTGTCTTCTCTGGGGTTTCTGTAAGTTGCAATTTCCTGTTCTTCTTCTCTGAAGCAGCCTTTTTGGCCTCCAACCGACGCTGCCGGCAAGATTTAGCGGGTTCTGGAAGTTTACGAACCTGTCGACGGAAGTTAGAGAGCACCTGGATGGCTCCTGTCTGCATTTTTAGACGCTGGTTCTCCTCGCTTCCAAATTCATCGGTTGAAGAGATCTTGTAGAGCGGAAGCACATGCAGCTGCTCATCTTCTGGGATTGTGCCCACCCTGCGATTGTCCTCTTTCGTAAGAGTGCACACCTGAAAGTAAAAAAATAAATAAATAATAAAATCTCAAGGCCTGTTCACACCAAAGACTATAACTATAAAGATAGAGTGCTAAAAATCATTGTCAATATCAAAGAATAGCATACGTTTACAGTTTCATTTTGAACAATTTACAATGTATACTAGTAGTTTCCTTGGCAGTCACCACAGTACATCCCTTGAGAGCATTCGTTCACTTAAATGAAAGTATAGACTAATGCAAAAGGCTAACCTACACACACCGTTTACACAAATATATATTTTCATACATGACAATCAACATACCACAGTGCAGCCATTGTGGAGGTTATGCTGGTCTTTGTGAGCATGGGCACAGAAATCCATGCACGCAGTGACTCCTGAAAATGGCCGTCCTTCCTTCAAACCCAACCGACAATCTGAAGCGATCTTCTCATTTAAACACTGGATAACACAGAAAAATCATATAACTATCTGTAAGGCTTCCTGATAGCACAACACTTTAAACAAATAAAGTTTTTAACATTTTGAAACCAAAAACTTCTTAAAACACCTTGTAGGTTTGGTGGTGTTTGTCCACAATAACCAGATGTTAAAGTAAATGTTATTTGGTTAAATGTTAATGTATGGTCTTAACTGTGTAGTGTGACATCTCTAATAAAACAAACCTGGTTACTGTAGGCCTGGGGAGCCAGTCTCTTATACACAGGGGCCACATGTGTGGCCAAGTTTTGGAAGTTATCCCTGAGATTTTCCTCCTGTACAAAAACAAAATATAAAATGTGTTTACATGGGATATCACAAAGGGCTATTATTCACACAGCCAGGGTTTGAAATGGACTCACTAATAGGGACTTAAAAACAAGCACGTATTTTAAGTGAAACTAACCTCTTCTGGGTGCTCTCCATGCAGTCTAAATTTGCGTGGGGTTTTGCTTCTGGCATACTTGCATCCATTGAAGTACATGCTCCAGGAGCAGCCAAAAGAGAAGGAAGCTCCACAGGTTTCTGCGTCCTTCCCTTGGCATGCACAGGTTCGACTGCAAAAGACATCCACCATTAATTTATTACAATAGATGACATCCTCTGAAGTATTTTTTTTTACTATAAATCATTCTTTGTGAGAAAAATACATTAGCTACAAGCACTGGTGACTTTCATAAGTCTTACATAAGTACCTAGAAACATACAAATAGGGAACATGTACAATTACATTTGTGTAAAGTGTGATTAAACATAAAATAGAAGAAGCAAGAGCTTTAGTCAAAAATGTCACTTGCACAAATTATAATATCGATTACTTTCAAAACCTGCTTGTAACGCACAATAAATCAAAAGAAACCAACTTTCGGTCAATGCTTGGATATTTCAGACTCAAATTAAGTCCAACATCTTTATCAAGATAACACTTCAAACATATCAGTCAAAAACCAGTCCGTTGTGTTCGAAACTCACTCGTCATTGAGTCCACAGCGACGGCTGGTGGGGTTGCCGAATTTGATGAGGGTTTCTGTTACTTCTTTGTACAGTTTATCTCCCAAAGCACGGGGAACGCCTTCCCAGCACAGGATGACCACAACAATAACAGTATTGTCACAGTGGTGCCCAGGCCGTTGCTTCACAACACATAATAATTTCTCCTTCTCACCGCTGCGACGGATCACCTACAGAGAGACAGACAGTATTTCAGGTGTTAAGAAACATGCCTATTTGGCTCAGGTGATCCACAATAATTAATCTAGACCAATCTCCCAATCATTCAGGTAACCCAATGCTTTCAGAGATATTTATTTCGCACACTTACCCACTTAGCAATAGGACATCCCTGAGAGCTCTTTCCTTCTTTCCCTGTGTAAACCACCTTCTCAATACGAACGGCTTCGCCCTTCTCCCCATACCTGTCATTACAAACACACAGACATGAGTGACAACCAATAACAACCCACCTCAATCTTAGTGAGAACATGTTTCAGAAACTTCATAAATAGTGCAGATTTGGGTGCATGCATGCAGACATCTAAATCAAGGATGTAAGCTGTTGGAGTCTGGTAAAGCTTCATTAATGATGCAATTATGATACGGCTCATTCGGTGTCAAATTTTACATTTTTATCATTTTTATTTGGGTAAAAAAAAAAAAAAAAAAACGGAAATAAATGGGAAAGCCAAAATACTAAATGTCATGGGTGAATATTTACTTGGTCGTTTTAGAGGGGGGTCAAAATGGCATTTTTCCCTGAGATTTATAGCCAAATGACAGCGTAATTTAACTTCAGAATAATAACTCTAACAGTAACTGCAATAATAACTTTAGAAAGATGGCTGCATCATTATCTTATCTTTACACAGAGATTGTTTTGATCAATTCCTAAAATCTATTGATGTATTTTATTATTATTATGACACTTCCAGAGTTTTTCCCCAAAAGTGTGCATGCCTACAACTCAAGAAATATTAACAATACCTCAATATACTTTTGCATTGTGGTTCTAAATAAACATTTCCTTTGGTATCCACCTTTATAAGGCCCCGTCTTGTCTACTTCCAGAGATATTGAGATCTCAAAATGCCGTTGTACCAATTTGCTTATATTTGCATTTCCTTTTATTCTCTTTTTCTTTTTCTCTTGTATTTAACAGTTTCACATGTAACATGCTGAATGTAATAAATTGAAGCAGTTTGTGATACTCAGTCCTAATGTTTACACACAAGTGTATGGGAAGTTACACCTAATGAAATTACATAATTTAATTTAATTAATGCAACTATAATCTGTTATAGTATATACAGTACCAGGGTTTCTCGAATCTTACCCTGGAGGTCCAGTGCACTGCAGAGTTTAATCAAATACACCTGCATGTTAATCAGTGTTTTAACGATCGTTAGAAAATCACAGGTAGGTGAGTTTATTAGGGTTGGAGCTAAAGGCTGCAGTGCACTGGACCTTCAGGGTAAGATTTGAGAAACCCTGGTATATACTCTAATGGTATATTAATATGGTATATAGCATAATGTGTAAAAAAAATTTGTTGGAAATAAAAAGGTTGTTTTATAAGCCTAGTATCCTTTTAACCTTTGTGTATAAGATCATTCACATTCCCAGTCAACAACTGTTTGTCTCCGCAACTCTCAGCACACGAGCATGACAGCAGTGTGTGCTAAAATATAAATACTGTTTTAGAAAGAGAAGTTTCAAAGATCCGCAGGGGTGGGCTTTGAGGTCAAAGGCCACAAAAGGGTCAGGCTTAGGCTTAAGGAGGCTATAGTCACTGTCTGACAGACAAACAAAGGGAAGGTTCTTCCTCTACCCACCAGCTCCCCCTTATCTCAGAGGAGATGACTCGCTCTATAGAAATACAGACTCTACGCCCTCAATCAGCTCTCAAATAAAGCAACAAGAGTGGACAAGTGTACCAGAGGTCAGCAAAGGTGGAGATACTCTGCCCAAATGGGTCAACAAAGTGGAAAGGGGGCAAACACCCTGTGGAGCTTTTCATATTCCTCTACAGGACCATTAAATTATTAGTAAATAAAGATTGCAGACCTCAGTGAACATGTCAAGTACTCGAATATGTGGCAAATTTACTTTTTTTTTTACAGTATATTCATTTTTAACAAATGTGACAGATATATTTGTGGCAACTTTGTAGGAGTCAAAATTATCGTTATATTCTTCTTTTTCTTCAATGGCAAAAATCATTCTGATATGATATAAGTAAAGACTGTGTTCCATAAATATATTGTGTATTCCCTACTGTAAATACATTTATGTATTAAAATGTAATTTTTGATTAGTAATATGCATTGCTGAGAACTTTAAATGTGATTTTTTCAATTTCTTTTGCATCCTCAGATTCCAGATGTTCAAATAGTTGCATCCTGGACAAATATTGTCCTCTCCTAACAAAGCATCCATTAACACAAAGCATATATATATTCAACGTGGACCCTGGTGTGGTCCAAGGTCACTAATGCATCCATCTATGCAATTACAAAATCTACAGTATACTCATTACTTAAAGTTTTAATATAAACCCCACCCTTTTCATCACTTCACCTCCTACTTTTTTAATTTCCTCAATTCTTTCTCTCCTGCCCTGTTATTCATTGCCTGCCTGTCTGTCTCCCTGTCTCTCCCCTGCGTGGATCTGCTGATGCCGATATTTCCTGTTACTCCTGTTGGATTCTGGGTCAGGGATTCCCTGGGGACAAGATCATGGAGAAGGAAGGATGGAGGAGGGGGTGAAAGGAGAGCAAATGGCAGAAAAGAGAGATGCTTATCCTCAGCTGGTTTAGAATCTGTTGCCAGGATCCAACTGCCAGAGCTTCCAAACAACTCTAGCAGAACAATGACAGGGTCGCTGGGGAACTCGTAAAGCAAATGACGTGGGGGCAGTAGTAGTCCTCTGTGGTTTTTGTAAAGTTTAGAACAGTAGAAAATCTATAAATGGATTTTCACTTGAGTTCTCCTGATTGCTACTCATACTCAAAGTGTATAAGAATATTCTTCTTCCAGTTACTTTTTAGTTACCATGTTACACTATTTAAAACGTAGCAAGTTATAAATGTATTTTTTTAATTAATGTAACTGATTACTTTTTGATTTTTCGTCATTGTCATTTCAAACATTCAAAAAACAGAAACAGTAGAACTCAACACTGATTACTGTCAGACTTTCCCAATCACAACAATTTAATTTTAAAGCATAAAATCAGACTTCAAACCCTGTTTTTACTTTGCATATATTGCAATGTGAGAAAGAAATGAATTAAATGTGTATGCTGGTATGTGTAAAAAAACATTACCTTTGTGATTGTTAATATTTGTATAAGTAACTATTATTCAATGACACATTATCCTCAGTAACTGTAACAGATTACATGTATTTTTGTAAATAAATTGTGTAACTCTGTTACATGTAACTGGTTACTCCACAACACTGCATGTTACTAAAAAAAGGACAAGACAGAAATGCTACAGAAAAAGCAAGCTGACCTTTAAACACACCCTTCAAAATAGTTTCTTCAGCTAATTATACTGTTCTAATAGTAGATCCAGTAAGAATCCAATAGGAACACACTTTAGTTTTTGTGAATTTCCTGTCTGGCTTAATGCAATCTTGATTTTAAAGTGGGATCCCACATGGCCCTGCAGGCTGTGTTTGCCTACATTGAGACCTGTGAAGAAGGTGACATTATGGAATGTTATGTAAACCAATAACAGTGCCTCTCACCTCTCTTCCATCAGTTGTCTGACCGAAGCAACGTCTCGCCCAGATCCCAAATGATTGTAATATGGACCCTCATCCTTTTCCAGGACTTGATCTATGGGAGACAGACAGTGAAAGCAGGTTAAGCATGGACACACGCTTGTACAATAAAGGTTAACAATCCAAATGATATTAACAGTTTAGACGGCTAATGTGTAATGCCATTAGAATGATAGTATGAGTCAGTCGTGTGTGGGTGAGCAAGAGAGAGAACGGGACAGAGAGCTTGTCTGGGAAAAAGGCAATCTAAGGTCACATTCCACTCAGGGTGTATGAAGGGATAAAGGCGTGACTGAAGTCAGGAAATGATCTGTGGGAACGTCCTATATAAGTCTTACACACAAAAAAAAAAGTGTTTGTGAGAAGAAAAACATCTAGTGGCTGCTTACTACCTGCTTACTCAGCAGTGTAAAACATCAACAACAGATGCACGAATAGCTAACAGCATGGGAAAAACTGAGCGCTTTACATAGTGAAGCAGAAAATATAGCAGAAAAAAAGAAAATCTATTCTAACGTCATATACCATAATACCTTCAGTATTCATGGCAGAATACTGAAGTTACTACATTAGTGCCATGTTTGAGTGTGTTTGCGAGTATCAAATTACACTGGGTGTTCCCTGTGGTGTTGACAGAGTGCTATAAGGATTCACTATGGAAACCTCCCTTCTATTGTCCTTTGCTCTTAGCAACAGTCAAGCTTCAACAAGTGTTCAGGCACAGTTTACTATCCTTAAAAGCACACTTTCTTCAATTATGCTAAAGAATATTGATACTTATATATAACGTGTATAACACAAATTTCACACACTTAACCAAAACCTCTGAAGTGACACAGTAAGAGATACGAGGCCCAAGCTGAAAGGTTGCAGTCCATTTCTTCTCACCCTGTCCTCCCTATTCCCTCCCTTCTTTGATATCTGACCACAGTATATCATATGATATATGAGCAGACCCTCTTCATTGTGAATGCCTCCTTTGCAGAAACTAGCTGTACTCACTGTACCGACTGTCTGAACATAGACAGAAGGCAGTGCACTGCACTGGCCCAGAGAATTACAATGGGCTCCTTTCTTCAAATCTATTGTTCCTCTGCAAGAGGCACAGAGAACAGGCTGCAATGCAACGCATGGGCCCCTGATAGAGCATGCATTCTCAGACATGGCCCAACACTACCCTGAGAAATGTGCTGATGCAGAAATTATATGTTGAAAGAGAAGCACTTGAGGCTTCCTAAAGGGAACTCTGATGATCAATTTAGTCTATATTGTAATAAAGCGAATCTATATTAAACAAAAATTGTGTTGTGCAGGTGGGCAATGCACTGACATATAATGCCAATGTATAATGGGTGGCCTAAGTTCGGATCACACTTTTTTGGCAAAATGACAAACTGCATAAAAAAATGCTAGGTGAGGGGTTATGGGGTGGAGTGATATACATTTCAAATGGTGTAGTAATTTTTTGTGCTTTAATATTCTGTTTGAGAATATGAATGGGCATGCCCTCCAGTATATTGTGCTGGGTCGAATTCTCTCACTTACCTACGCAGTCACAGGTGGGAAAATCAGGTTGGGTATCTTTTCCAGGTGTATGCAGCAGGTTCTTGGTGGGAGTGTCCAAGTATCGCAAGGGTGACTCCAGAAAACCTTTAAGTGAAGGGGAGGAGGGAAAGATATCCTTGGTGGGAGTATTCAGATCTGCCCTCTCTCTGTCTGCAGCCAAACATGCAGTTGTGGAGAGCACCGTCACGCCACCAGATGACTCAATCTTTACACGTTTGGCCGGAGGGGAAAAAGGTGTGGCGAAGGAGTGCTGTTGCTCCGGAAATGCATCCTGAGCTACAGACACAGGCTGCCCAGAAGGTTTCACGTCCACCTCACATTCCTCACTTTCCTTTTTGATAGGACAGAGGTCCTCGGATGGCCATTGCGTTTTATCGTTCAGTCTTTCAGCCACATCCTTTTCACCTTCATCCATGGGCTCAGAATTATTTGTGGAAAAAGGAGGGCAGTTATTTGGCTGCTTTGGGGATGGTGACTCGGGTCTGGTTTGTCCTGAGTTTGGTTGTGACTCGGTCACCGCTGGCAGAGCAGGGCCACTCTCTGGGGTCTCTGTTGCAGGAGCTGAGGAAATGGTGTCCCCAAACTCCTCCTCAAACTGGCGAATAAGCTCTTCGAATTTGGGGTCTAGGTTACTGAGGCCAGCCAGAGAAGGAGCCTGTTGTGTTGTAGAGGTTTGAGGTGTGATACTGGTTGTTGGGATGCTATCATTTAACCCAGCTGGGCCTGAGCAATCTATCACCTTCTGGGTGGATGGTGCTGGGACTGATACAGGGGTAAAAGAAGAAAGAGCTTTTTCAGAGATGGGTGCACTACTGCTATTCAAAATGGATTCCTGAGACTGAGCTGGAGCTGGGTGGCTCTCAGCCACCTGAGAGGGGGGAAGCCCAGCTTCCATGCCTAGTAGAGATGGAGCAAGCTGAGATAGGGATGGTGCCCATCCTGGGGAAATGAGGGGGGGTTTGGATGCTATAATCTGGTTCTGTGGGAGGAAAGATGGTTGGGAAGCTTTCTGTTTATGCTTCTTGATAACAATCTGTTTGGGTTTTGGAAGAGGTGTGCCCAGTGGACCATAAAGCCCACCCACTGGCTGCTTGAGAAGAGGAGAACTCTGGGCGCTCTTTTTCTTTTTGGGTTCTTTGTGCTCCTGTTTGATGGTTACAGGACCCTCTGGCAAAGTCTGTGGCCACCACTTGCGAAGGTTCTGACAAGCCATGGGGGCTAATGGATTGAAGCCGGGGGGATTAGAGAAGAGGTTACGTTTATGATGAAGGTGCTGCTGTAGTGCTGCCTGAGTTGAGTGCCTAATGGTGGGGGAAAACTGCTGACCATGGAACTGCTGCTGGCCATTTACCAAACCCTCCTGGCCCATGACTGCACACCCTGAGCCCAGGTAATCCTTTGCATCCATCTCCTGCTTAATGTGAGGCATCCCAGTAAGGCTGGCCTTGCGACCATCCTGCAGGCTGGGGTGAGGGAGTTGGAACTTGAAGGCTGAGTTGGTGTACTTAGCGCCCGTGTCTCCGAGGAGCTGCTTTAGCTCGGACACTGGGTCGCTACCACCTTGGGATGGGTTCACAAAACGAGGCTGGGAATCAGTGTTCACCATCATCCATGGGTTCCGAGGAGAGCTTTTCTCGCAGCTTCCAGTTATGCCCTGGTTCCACTGCTGGGGTCTAGGACTGGGGGTCGAGCGGTGCATGCTTGCAATTGAGGACTTTGAGGATGGGTATGTGGAAGCATAGTGAGATGGGCTAGACAAAATGCTTGATGCAGGGGCCTCACCCTGAGACTGAGGTCTCTGCTGATCCCATGGCAGCTCCTTTTGAGTATAATGTCCCAGTGGGATGGACTGTGGCATAGCAGAGGAGGACAAAAGAGGACCAGGTGATGAAGAGACCACTTGTGGCATACTCTGCGGGTAGGAGGTTGGCAGATGCTGATGATGATTTGCAGGTGAAGACATGCCTGGGGAAACAACAGTTTGTGGGTCAGTGGCACCTAACTGGGTTAGAGCCTCAATTGCAATTGCTGTTTGCAAGCTAACATTTCTTTCCTTGGCTATTGACAGAACACTTGGGGAGCAGGGAATAGGTGCTGGTGGGCCAAAGGGTCTAGGAGCAGAAGGTTGGTTAACAAGGGGATTTGTGCCTTGCACAGATGAGGGGTTACCTCCACATTGTTGAGGCTGGGGTTGGGCATGCCGATGCTGTGCATGTGGCTGGGAAAGACCACCTGGAATCTTACAGGACCCTTTATCCTGGGAGTTAGCCACTATTTTGATCTGCTTCTCCAGCCACTCCAGGTAGTCAGGGCAATCTGGGCCATCGCAATCACAGTTAGGTGGCTTGTGGCCATGACGGGCCTTGCTCAGTGCTGCCTGAAGAGTGTTTAGATCTTCAGGGGGGTACATCTCACCATCCACACTTTTCTGCCTGGCCCCCTCACCTCCGTTAGACATTTCCTGGTTGAACCTTTCATACAGCTGAGCTGTAGGCGTCTGACAAAGTTGACGGTTGTTGAAAGGTGGCAGTGCGCCAATGGTAGCAGAAAACGCCACCAGGGTTCGAGCATCCTCCATATCCACATCATTCACTGGTTGAGATTCAGGATTTGACTTCCCAGCATGCTCAGGGACCCAACCTGGTGTCTGGGAAATACATCCAGCTCCCTCGTGGTAATTGTGCTGGTGTTTCTCCCTGCCCACACTTCTGACATCTTCATCACAGATATTTTCTTCATTTGCTGCATGTTTGGTGAGCCCATTAGACAGCTCCTGGTTTAACACGCCTTCATCCAGGCGGTCATGGGACCCAATTTCCATCTGGCCTCTTCCTCTGGGGCCATCCACTGAACCCACCACAGAAACAGTCTGTGGAAAAAAAAGCAAAAACATAAGTTACTTCACAATGTTTTATCAAATTATACATTTTGAGTCCATGCATCTGATTCAAAACTCTATCTTTGTAAACCATTTGTATCTGTGATGTATTTATTACATCATACAAAAATATAGGGCAAACACTTTTTCAATATATCAACTGCAGTCTTAAGCACAGATCATAGTATTTTTCTTCCGAAATTGTGACATAACCATTGACCTCTTTTTACTAAACAACATACCCTGACCTGTTGGACTGATTCATCTCGGTATTCTCTGTAAGGTTGCTGCCTGATTTGAGAAAAGACTACATAATACTTTGCTCCATGGCGATTCCTGGGTCTTCTTCTGTTCTTCTGCTCCCTCTCTGCCTTTCCTCTCTGCTCTCAAGAAAACACATTCCACAAAGATGAAATAAAACGAACACTGGTTATTGCAGTGTTGTCTATTGTCCAATTTAAACTATGGCATTGGGCATAATTTATTCTGACTAAAACAACCTGAGCCTACCTGTACATTTTTCAAGGGCACAATGGAGACAGAACAGGACTGCATCATGCTCAACTGTCTCATGCAAATGCAAACCCATATTTACAATTATAATACAACTGGTAATGTCCAAGTCAACAGACTGAGATCCTCTTCCTGGTTCTTGGTTATAAAATATTCTCATTTATTGAATGTTGTGGAAAGTGCAATGTCTACTTGGGACAACATCTTTCTGGCTTTTTTGTGTCATAATGTATATCTTAAAGGAACCATATTACGACAAATAGATTATTTGATCATCATTGACACAGTGAATGATGTGTGTAATGCCAACATTGCACTTGTGCGTGAAGAAGTGGACGAAATAAAAACATGTTTGCTGTATAGATGACAAATACAAAGTGCTTTGGCTATCATGAGGTCATATCTTAGAATAGAGGACCTTGTGGTTTTATAAAGCCAGCTGAATGAGCTTAAACTAACATGCAACTGTCTCTTCTGCTGTATTGAGCAGTAATTACCTAGAAGCATTTGAAGAACTTTTTGAATAAAACTAAAACATTTAGACTGCTGAAACAAGACTTGCATGTTCACAAGTTCACCTAACAGCTCCGTAACTAAATGTCTAAATCTCTTTTATTGTGCCTTCATTGTGACAGTTCTTTTGAAGGGTTGTCCTGATGGGCAGACACTTCTTTGATGGTGTCTGGTCAGACCCCCATGGGGCTGTGTGTCAACCACTGAGCAGACTGTGTGAGTGTTTAAAAAGCATGTGTCAGACATGGAGCGTGAGTTACCCCGCTTACCAAGACTAGCCACACTCCAACTCTTCAACAAACCTGACCACACAATAGTTACAACAGGCTTTTTCCTCTTTTTGGTGATGCAATGAACACCCACGTGCACACCGTCACGCACAAAACTTTCACAATATAGTCTTAGTGCCACCGCAAGAATGCACTTATACAAAATTAAGAACTAGATAGTTTATATTTCAAACATCAGAGAGTTGATTTATTATGTGCGCCGTGCAAGATGTGTATCAGATTCTTTGGATCACATATATATGCCTTACACCTGCAAACACACACCTGTCTGACAGCAGAAAGCACATGCTTAGGCAATTATCTGAGGCGTGCCAAGACTTTTAGTGCTGCCAAAACTCTCTCTCTCCCTCCTTGCAGACACTACTACCAAAACATTAACACGCCCAACCAGAAGAGACTGTAAAACCGGTTTTACTCAGAAGTATGAGGTGCCCTTTAAACCTTATGCTGCTACAGTGTTATATGTAATTAACAACCGGTCTCAAAGGTTGACAGCACAAAGCAAAAAAAAAAAAAAACTGAAATAAAAAACACGACAGACTGCAGATAAGATTTAAAGCATAGTAGTAGATAGCTGAACACGGCACAAACCCCCCCCCCCCACCGTTCTATCACGGTCAATATACAAAGCTCAGGCATATAGAGAGAGAACCGAACAGATCGGCGTCTACTCACAGTGGTCTAGCTGTCCCAATAACGTCGCTGGAGAGACAAAGGTGGGAAACGTGGACAAGAAAGTGCATGGAATATGGCTTTTGCGACAGTGCCAAATAGAAAAAAAAAAAAAAGAAGAAGTCAGTCGGTGGAAATCCACTACGGGTTTCTTTCTTTTCTCTTTCAGTCCTTCTTTCTTTCTTTCTTTCTCAGTCAGCCAGGCAGTGCGGCACACGAACGCACACACACTCACGCACACACTCTGTCATTACACACCTCCCCCAAACACACACACTCACTCTGATTCTCTTCCTATCGCCACTGTCGTTTCTCTCTTTCTCCCTCTCTCATTATGTCTCTCTGCTCCTCCCTTCCCTTTTTCTATATTCTCCTTTTTCTTTCTGCTTTTAGCATTTGCCGTCTGCTTTGCCTTACAGCCCCCACCTCTCTCTCTCTATCTATCGTTCGTTCACTCCCTCCCTCCCCCTCACTCGTTTTCTCCCTCCCTTCATATTCCTCCCCCCTCTCTTTTCTGTGTGTGCAGAGTGAGAGAGGCCATTATCTGAGCCACACTGGGCACGTACGATGGAATGGTGGAGCGAGCAAGAAACACAGCCGCTGCAAAGCGTAACGAGAGAGAGAGGGAGAGCGCAAGTGGCAGACCGGCTGGCTACTGCGCTAAATAAAGGACTGGCTGCGCAGATCTATAGCTTATGTGCATGCAAAATGAAGCAGTTGTGTGTTATCGTAGAGGTGTTTTGCTGTCGTTTTTGTTTGGGCTGTGAATTCTGAGAGGCTCCATAAGATGGAGGCTGCAGCAGTTAAATGCAGACGTCTGCTCAAACACTAAATGGCAGCTGCTGTGTAATAACAAAAAATGGCACAAAAACAAACTTAAAAAAAATTAAAAATAAAAAAAAAATAAAAAAAAATCGGTATAATTATTTCTGCTATTATTGTGCTTTTCTCGACTTTGTTTGTTGGAAACGTTTATTACAGTGCGCTTTAACGTTGATTTCTAACAGACGATGGCTGGCAGGAGACGCTCACAGACCAAACATACACGAGTGCTGCTGTCAAACCAACCTGCAAATGGGTAAAAACGGCAACATATACATGGCTGCGCTTATAGAGACCACATATATAAGAGGCGAGCAGCAGCAAGAGAGTCTCGAAGCCAAGAAACACAGGATGTGAGGAGGAAAGCACAGCAACCACAAGGTACAGCGAGGTTACCGGGAGCCGCAGACACATAAGAAGCGTGAAGTTTTGAGGGAAAAGACAACAGACAACACATGCGTTTATGCTGAATTTTGCCGCTGCCGGTGGTTATGTAGTTTGATTCGTCGATGTTGTGTTTGTTCTGTTCGGAAGCGAGCGAGCGAGGCGCATTTGAAGAGGTGATGTTCGCGTGAGGGTGTCCAGAATAGAATATAGAAGCCCGATGGTGAGTGAGTGTTCGGTGCCAAGGACGATTTTGCTATCAGTCCCTTTTACTTGCGTTTTCTTTCCTGCCTAAACACTTTTGCTTCATGCCAACCCATCTCTGCGAACTCAGAAAAGATGCAGAGTGCGAGAGAACCAACTGAGAAGCTTCAATCTCTACCTCTCCACGGTTTTGGTACTTGCTTGTTCAAAGCACAGCAATCGTCTTTGGGAAGCCCCTCGGTAGAATCGCTTTCGCATTACGAAGATGTGAACGCAGACTACGTGCTATTTGGATTAACCTCTTGCCACATTCGCGACTCTCTTGTCTCGTCGTCTTTCCTTCTGATCAGTGTCTTTCTCTCCCGCTCGCTCTCTCTCTCCAGTTGGATCGCCACCGTCAACACAGTGAAGGCAAGGCAACCCCACGGACAAACACAAGCCCGAGCGGAGAGGTAAAGTGCACTGTCACCAGCGGAGGAGAAGCGAGTGAATGAGAGCGAGAGGGAGAAGGGAGAGCGGGAACCGTTATGACGTCGCCGTTGCATCATTCAAAGGCGATAGAGGGCTGGGCAGATGTGTCATAACACATAATGTAGACGTGCCTCCCCTTACACACGTAGCAGCGCTCATTTACCGGCCGCCTCAGTGTACTCCCTCGCTCCTCTCAACGTGACGCAGCAGTTCTTGTGCCCTGTAGTTACCTCACACTTCCTGTTGCATGTTACGGCGCACCAAAACTGAGAAAAGCGCGAACACGAGCGCAAACAAAAATATGCGAAGCTGACATAACAGTGCTCTTTTGTTATGGCTCTGGGTGTCTTTGAAATTTATTTATCAGGCGAACAATTTACATTTAACACCACATGCTCCGAGACACATGAATCAAATTTTTAAGCATACACACATTTAAAGGCACAGTTCAACCTTGCGACGACTTTTTCTCTTCTGTGAAACAGCATTAAACTTTCTGTATGAAAACATACTGCTTTGACATTTTTATAGTTAAACTCTCACTTTCTTTTTACTTCAGAGACAGACGTGACACCAGCTAATATTGAAAGACAAAAATGATACATACCTTGCCCATCTAATCAGCTCTACCGAACCATACAGGAAACTCTTGATTCTTCTCTAGTATGTACGAGAGACTACACTAATGCCTTGTGTCTTTTACAATATGAGAAATCTTAAAGCGGCTCGCACAAACAAACATCCAGTGTCACAAGACAGCTGATCATCGATTCAAAAGCAAGAGACACGGGGGATGTGAAACTCTCAGGTCTCAGAAGACCATGGTAATGCACGGAAAGATCTGCCATTTTGGTGAGACCAAAAGGTCACCACTAAATGCTCTTTCAATAATGTTATTACTCATCAGACAAGTCTGATTTCTGAACCAACCTTGAAATAGCAGACGTGCCAGGTCTCACTTAAGAAATGAAGGTTGTTACCATTAGACAGGAACTGAAATTTTAATTTGCTTTTAAACACAAAAACTTGCTGTGTCAGCTTCCTGCAATAACTGTGACTGGACTTTGTTTTGAGGGCACATTCATTGGTAGGACTGGAATTGTCTATGCTTTAATTCAAATTAAAAAATACCAGGCCAAGATCTGCAAACTAATAGATATAGCATTCCTACATAAACTATGCATCATAATACAGAGATGACTGAATTTAAAATGTAAATATTACTCTTTTAAATATATTTAGTTAATTTAGGCGTTTCTGCAATCGCGGTGTTTAATGATTGAAATATTGAGCTTAATATAGATTGCAAATGGCCAAAACATAAACCTTATTCACACACCTTTGTTTTATTGTTTTGAGAGGTGATCTAAATATTTGCAGCTGTAAAACAGATGTTAAAATGACACACTTGTGCTGCAGCTCTATGAATGTTTTGCCTTGCAGGTCTCCGGACTGATCACATGACTGAAAACTATGGATAGAACAAATAGGGCAACACAAAATATATTTATATTAAAAATAAAAAAAAAACAAGCACAGACTACACTCGAAAAAAACAAAACAATTGTTGCCATTGTCAGGCACTGCTCATCAGCTGTCCAATACAGTCCCAACAGTGAAGCATGGTGGTGGCAGCATCATGCTGTGGGGTGTTTTTCAGCTGCGGGGACACAACGACTGGTTGTAATCCCAGAAAGATGAATGAGGACAAGTACAGGGATATCCTGGACCAAAACCTTCTCCAGAGTGCTCAGGACCTCAGACTGGGACGAAGGTTCACCTTCCAATAAGACTATGAGCACACAGCTAAAATAATGAAAGAGTGGCTTCACAACAACTCTGTGACTGTTCTTGAATGACCCAGCCAGAGCCCTGACTTAAACCCCAATTGAGAATCTCTAGAGAGACCTAAAAATGGCTGTCCACCAACGTTTACCATCCAACCTGACAGAACTGGAGAGGATCTGCAAGGAGGAATGGCAGAGGATCCCCAAATCCAGGTGTGAAAAACTTGTTGCATCTTTCCCAAAAAGACTCATGGATGTATTCGATCAAAAGGGTGCTTCTACTAAATACTGAGCAAAGGGTCTGAATACTTATGACCATAAGTGTTTCTTTTTTTTAACAAAGAACAAATTTAACAAAGTTTCTTTTTTCTGTCAATATGGGGTGCTGTGTGTATATTAATGAGGAAAAAAACTATGAACTTAAATGATTTTAGCAAGTGGCTGCGACATAAAGAGTGAAAAATTTAAGGGAGTCTGAATACTTTCCGTACCCACTGTAATTTTATAGCTACTTACTTCATTTATTCAGCAATACTGTTAAATTTTAAAGATTTGTTGTGGAGTGTAGAGGAACTTAATCAGTATGTAGTGTTTGTAATGCTTGTAAATTTTTCATTATAAAAATTAGATTGATAAATCACACCCAGAGTTTGCTCTTGTCTAGTAAGACCGAGACTTGTACAGGTTAACACCCGATTGTTTAGAAGTCAGTGTTGGCATCAACTGCTGAAAAAACCTGAATGAGTCAAATCTAAAAACGACCTTCCCTATTGATTCAGAAGGCTTTGATTTCCATTGTCACATCTACGGAAAACAGGACTAATAATTAAACAACGGTTTACGAGCAATATCTAAAACAATACTCATGTTTGATGAAGAACTCTCAGTTTTACACTATTTACTCTCAAACTTGAGAAGTTCTCAGAAATACTATGACTGACACCGCAGCAGTTGATGATTTCTTCTTTTGGTTTATCAGTGACTCATATGCTGCTCTTGTCAGCTCAGAAATCACCCACAATTACAAAAAAAGAGAAAAGAGAGAGAGAGAGAAGGAAAGAAAGAAAATCTAATCCCCACCTACTCAAAACCACCGACAGAAAACAGAACACACTCATAGGAAACACAAATGCACAGGCACGCGAAGTGAAGCAATCATTTCTGTCAAATTATTTATGCAAGGTGAGATTTAATATATTATTGCAATATACTGTTATTTTTTTATATTGCATTTTCAGTACAGTACTGTGCAAAATGTAGGCCTCTAGTATTTTGATCAGCTAAAAAGTGGTTTCATGTCAGTTATTTCTATCTTCTGCGTGTCAGTAGGAAATATCAGTTCCTGTTTCCAAACATTCATTTTGACATTAATTGTAATATTCCAGTAAGATTTGTGATCTGATCTGGTCATCATTCAGACTGAGACGGACTCAATCCAGGAGAACTTCAAGACGCTTTAAGAAAGCTACCTCCAAAGCTGCAGCGCTGTTAAAGTTTTAGGCACTGTTAAAATGCTGTCACATGAGCTTGCTGTCAAATATAATGTCATAAATAGATTTAAGACTTTGTCAACATTTGCTTTGAGCATCCAGTTTTCGTCTTTGGAGCACTTTCTTAAAGCATCTTGGAGACACCGTTCTTCTGGATTGAGATTCCAGACAGACTGATGATGATCAGATCAGATCTCTGTGTGGAGCAAACTAAAATCTCACTAAAATCTCACAATTATTATAATTTAAGGAAAAATGTAAATGTAAACTGATATTTTTGATATTACGCACTACAGCTGACTCAAAGCCTTTATTATCTGATAAAAAATACTAGCAGCCTAAGATCCTTTCTCTCTCTCACATACCCTGCTTCCTTTCATTCTCTGTATTTGTTTACTAAACTCTTTAGTCCAGATCCCAAACACTTTCACATGCACAGATCAAGCGTGTATGTACTAAACCAGGGGCCCAACTAGAGGCTAAACCATGGAAGAGTAGCAAGCATGCTTTCTAAGAAATGTATACGGCTGCGTGCGAGGGCACACGTGCACACACACACTCAAACGCGCGCGTACACGCCGATGCAAATGAGCTCAGGGTCAGCGAGTGCAGTAGGTCTGGGGCAGATCATGAATGGCTCAGACGGTCATTGAGGCTATCAAGACATCCGCTTCTGCTTCTCTTGACTTACCTTTATGTTTTTTCCCATCTGGAATTCCCAAGTTTTTATTTTTGAATTTCCCTTTTCTCTAGCTCTGTCTATTGTTCTCTGACCCCCCCTTTCATCCTTTTCTGCTTTTATTTTTTTTTATGCGTGCACCATATTTTTGGCATCCCTGACCTGATGCTTCTTTCTTCAGGGCAAGTTGGGTAGGTGTAGGATGTCGAATGCAAATGTCTGTGTGAGCCTGTCATAGTTCGCCTTGCCTGACACATGGCACATGCAAGTCAGCACGCACCTCTCAGCTGAGAGACCCCTCCTCATTTTACCCCACAAATACTCACAAAGGGAAAGAGAGAGACAGAGAGAAAGAGGAAGAGAGAGAGAGAGAGAGAGAGAGAGAGAGAGAGAAAGTGAGGGGGAAGCGAAGCAGAAAAGACATAAGGAAAGAGGGGGAAGGGAAGGGAGGAGCGACCCTCATCACTCAATAAGATGGTGGGAAAGGAGGAGGTATGAGACGGAGGAATAACACAGCCTAAAGAGTGCTCTTTGTGCAAAAAGTTTTGGAGGAGAAGGGGAAAAAACTGAGGTGAAATCTGATGAGGTGCATACGAGAGAGCAGAAAATAGCAGATGGACGCTTGAAAGAGAAGAATTGAAAGACAATCGTGCTGAAGGAGATAGATGGACGACATCATGCAGATCTCTTTCATAACGGGAAGAAATCTGATCCATAACCCACTTAAGCTCAGCTACTCTCATAGGGCTGACAAATAATCCTCAAAATAATACCAAAAGATGTAAGAACCTCAATCTACGGCTGGGCAAAAATGTGGCACTAATAACCCCAAAACCCTATTCTGTTCAACTTCTACACAAAAGCAGCAGTAACAGAGAGAGAGAGAATACTATCTCCCCAGTTCTGCACAGTGGCCGGCTGCCAGCCTTGTTTCTCTCAGGAGTAAGGCTAAGATTAGCTCCCCATATGTTCAAGTCAGGCGTAGCTGCTCTTAAAGGGCCAGGGTCTCTTTGAAAACGGTACAAAGTACACTGCAGCACTGCATGCGCCGTTTTGTCTCGGCTTCTCTTTCACATGCAGTTGCAATACAGTGAGCACAAACGCCCTCCGGCTATCAGATCATTTCCCTTTCATGCATGCACGGCCCAATTTAGATACACATGCATGCATTTTTGTTGGATTGCTTTAAAGAAATGTTTACACTAAGAACATTAAGGAATTTTATTAATCAAGAAAATCAAATAGAAAATGGCTATTTTAAATTGTAACAATATCACCGTTTTCACTGATCAAATAAACAGGGAGCAAAACTAAAAAAGAGCAAGAGATCTGTGCATGTGCAAATATTTTATATGTATAATATATCTATAGATCTAATGCAGAAATCACAAATCACCGGGGATGAGGGGTAAGATGAACAGAGAGAGATAACACCGTTATTGAACCAGTTCTCATCTGACGTGCCACAGTACATCCGCTCCATCCATTTTTCATTAACTGCAGTATTTCAGTCACCCATTCCTCTGGAGATGCAAAGCCACAAGCCACAGTGAAGGGCAAACAGGTGAACGCATGTGAAATTGGACTTACAACAGATTGATGTACACAGGGTTCAAAGACACTGGAAAGAGAGCAGTATTTTAGTCCTGGGCCACAGTGCAATGCTCTCTTCTCAATGCACTTCTAACTAATATTGCCTAACGACCAACTTCTCCTCTAATATGCAATTTGTCTGCCACTAGAGTCACCAAACTAATGCCTGTTTTCAAGCAGGTTTGCCCAAACACTATCTGTCACTGATCCCAAATCCCCACCATTGCTCTATGTAGCTGTGCTGCTGAACACAAAGGAAGATATTTTGTATAAAGATTGTAACCAGGCTGTTCTGGTCACCATTGACTTCCAAAAATACTACAGTAAAAAGTCAATGGTGACCCAAAACAACCTGGTTACAAACTTTCTTCTAAATATTATATATACAGACTATTCCTTTCATTATTCCGAAACTTAGCAACTACTGCAATAACTATTATTAGTGAATTTATTGAGGGAAAAGACAATAGCTAACTATTGTAACCTATTTTAAACTGTCACCAGGAGTACTTTAGTATCAAACATGTAACATCAAATGCCACCACTTCAACTACCCAAGTTACATGAGTTGCTGTATTATCTTGAAAGCATCTGCACACAGATGCAAGTTTTCAGTGCATTCATGATGTTTCAGCACAGAGCAGTTTCTTTACAAAAACAGACAAGAATCTGCAAGCATTTATCAGAAGACTTTGATCAGAAGTGGATAGTTGAAGCTGCCGCGTTCACAGATCATCTGAACATGTTTAACCCGTCTTGTGAAGAATCCCACATACAGTATGTTCAATGTAAACACCTTTCTCACACATCTGCTCTTTCTGCATACACACACACGCACACACAAACCAGCTCACTTGACATTTAAAAATGCAAAACAGGATGCATGGTCTGCTGAAGTGTGTCATTTATTTGGAAGTTAAAATTATTTTCTGGTATAGACTTACCAGCTTAATGTGTAGAGACCACAATAAGCAAGCCATTTGTTGGCTGATACTGTAAAAAACACACTGTAGCAGTATCTAAATATTTTAGTTTGTTTGCGCATCCCAACCTGGCACAGCTAATACATGACAATGCTAAAAGAGCACTGTTTAGGAAACATGTTTTGTTACATTATCATTATGATTGCTTTCCTGACTGATGTTGTTATACTGCATGTTTGATTCATGAATACGCTTTTTGTTCTTCTAAACAAGCCAATTTAAACTGAACTGATTGAACTGTTTACTTAAAAATCACTACCTTAAATGGAAAATCTTTGCATGTTTGCCCCAAAACTCCAAAAACATGTGTAGATATTAGTAGACAAAATCAGTATACATGTTTGTTATGTTTTTTATCATTAAACTAGCCTAGCTTTACAACCAGTATGGCCTTCTAAACTGGTCTAAAATCCTCTTCAGATCACTCACTGGACTTTGGTATGTTTGGTTGGGTGGATAGACAGGAAAAAAACAGATCTAATGTTGCGCAAACTTTGCTTTGAGTAAAGCTTGTGTGTGTGTGTGTGTTTGTGTGTGTGTTTTCAGGTCATGTGTGCGAAAGATGACAACGCATCAGCTTATTAAAATAATTCACACACAGACATCCCGTTTTTAACATCCTGTTTTCTCGATAGTTCCGTCTCCGTTAGCTCTCGGTGATGTGTAGAAAACAAGCGGTTTATTTCAGAGTGGATTATATCGCAAGCATGATTTCAGAAACGAAAACAAGCGGCTTCCTGCCTTTCAAATTAACTTTAAACGCCGGCAAACCATTTCCCCTCAGCAGCACACATTCACAAATACTACAGACACACAAACAGCTCGTCACGTGAGCGGCCTCATGGGCGGGTCTGAACTATAATTACAGCCGTGATGTCATCTGCCACTCACTGTTGCCGCAAAATCTAGGTCACCGTTAACCCCTTCCCGTCACGCCAGGGGATTCCTCCAAACGAGCCATTACTACAGACTTTCCATGAGCTCTTTAATGTGGTGCTGCCTCCCATGCAACTTTCGGAGCCCATTATGCGAATAAAAGGGGTGATGATATACATCCACCCCACAGATCAAACACTTACAGTAGGGCAGAGTCAGCTTTTATAGTCAATCGCAGAGCACTTTCATGTTTTGGTTATCCCCAGCACATTACGTCAATCGGAAGCCAAGCCAAAGGAAAGAAACACTGCACAGAAACAACACCTCTTCAGAGAGCCTCAAGTGATCTTTATTTTGTCCGTACCGCTCAAGATTTCTGAGTAGAGCAATTATATAACAGCATAACGTTTACGTCAGCGCACGAGTTGCATCACAGCAAAATGCCTTGACAATGCCGGTCCACAGTCACCCAAATCCAAAGTATTTAGAGAGCAAATGAGCAATGATGTGAGCCGTCTTCTCACGACAAACTGGCAATTTGCGGCCGAGCGACAGCGGAGCACGACAGGGAGGGCCGCGTTGGTCAACTGGTAATCCCCAAACAAAATTATGACACTAGGCGGGTAAGACAAGTAAGACAAACCCATGCGTGCGAGTGAGGTTATGCAAGACCTTGCGAGTGCATGTAGGTGTATGGAACTTAGTGATGATGCATCTGAACACACGAGTGGGTCAGAGATGATCTGGCATGAATACACATTCTTGATTCATAACAAAACATCTCTTATATGGTGCTAACCAATACTTCATGGCGTTTGCTCTTTTGTTGATTTTGATAGCATGTACTGTTCACAGTTGTTAATTTCTTTGAACAAAATGGTCTGCTGAATGACTAAACGTAGATATATAAACAGTGACTTCTGGCTGAAGTTAAACCCGGCGCTCTGTGGTGAGAGCGTAAGGAGGAGCGCTGGTGCTGTCGAGACTGTCTGCTTGATTCGCACCAGTTTCTGACTTCTCCTCCGTGTAAATCAGCATATTCGCAGAGTGTAGTTCGCACCTAAAGACCTCAAGGCCAATCGAGTCTCTCTTAACTCGGACGCTACGCTAACTTCATTCCATAAACACTCCGCCACGTGCTTGCTGACACGGACACACAAATACAGCGGCGTCACCGCGCATGCGTGCCTTTGTGTGACCCACTAACTTTTACTCCGTTTACCTCAGATGACTGGAAACTTTGGCAATCCCGCCCCGCCACTCTTTTCTCCGTTCCTGGGCTTGACAGAGCGCAGAGAAAAAGGAAGACAGACAGACTGACAGACCGAGCAAGCGAGAGCCAAAGAGAAAGTAAGTGAGAGAGAGAGAGAGAGAGGGAGGCCACCTCCTCCTCCTCATCTCTTCTCTCTCTTTGCCAGGAGAAGCTCACGCCTACATCTCTTCCAATGAGCGCAGAGCCCGGGTCTCTTTAAACCGAGGCCTAGACCAGGCTAGCGTCTTTTCGCCCCGCTCAAGAATCTTCACCAGCGTGCATGGCATTGGAAACGAAGGCCACAAACATGAGTCGCACCTGCAGCACACAGGTGGATGCCTACACGCAGCTGTCGAGCTGCATCTGGGCACGCTTTGGGCCTGTTGAGTCACGCGAAAACCACAGCTCAAAACACCGTGCCATGAGAATATCAAAGAGTTAACATCTACTGTAGCAAGGCGCACACACACACACACAGACAGCTGGACACAGGGTTTTTAGCTCACCTCTTTAGCCAGGTTTGAGATTACAGACCGGTGGGGGTTTAAGTCTTCAGAATACTCCACCTTCCAGGACAACCGTGGAAAAGGAAAGAAAGGGGGGGGGGGGGGGGGGAC
>JAUCNO010000795.1:2690470-2727419 GCA_032353835.1 Enteromius viviparus
AACCTGTCCTTTTAAACCACTGTATGGTCTTAGCCACAGTGTTGCAGCTCAGTTTCAGGGTGTTAGCAATCTTCTTAATAGCCTAGGCCATCTTTGTGTAGAGCAATAATTCTCTCTTTCAGATCCTCAGAGAATTCTTTGCCATGAGGTGCCATGTTAAACTGTATATATACATACATATATACATACATACATATATATATACATACATACTGTATATATATACATACATACATATATATACATATATATAAATAAACCACAAAACAAAAATAATACATTTTGACTGAAATTTAAATAAAAAAACAGAAACAACAAAAACGAACCAAAATATTTAATAAAATTTAATAATATTATTTCAAAGGAACTAAAATAAAACTGGTTTAGCAGCGTAGTCCATCACTGCCTTCAAAAACAGGTATGACAAAAAAGCCACTCGTTGAGAAATACTGGGCTCATGTTGCATATTTGATGAGAAACTAGCACTTTTCTAAGTACTCTTCTACTATTCTAGGAGTAAATCATTACATACTACAGCTCAAGCAGACATTATTACTCCATGAAGAATGGGGTTCAGACCCGGCAAGAGCTTTACATCTCTCAAACAGCCATCTGAAAAGACACATACAGCTGTCAGCTGTGAGGAACCGAGGGGCCACGGGCCCCATTCACAGATTAGCTTCTGCTGGACACCCTCTGTCTGAAAGCGCTCGCTGCTCTCCAGAGGAGCCGCAAACTACGAGCCCATCGTTTTCTCTGAAAGACGCCGGTACAGTACAGATGACAGAGCGCTCTATTGTTTTGGAAGTGGCAGTGGGGAGTTGTCCAGTCGGAGGGTTTTGTATGACAGGACACTTCCCCGGGGCCCCGGCTCTTGGAGACAAAGAAAAATATTTACATGTGAATTCAGCGGAAAAGTACATTACGGTTGTCTTCTCCATCACACGTGCGTTTTGCTTGGGAAAATCGAGTGTAAAATGAACACTGACTGATATCCCACTGAACATAATGAGCCTCGGATGTGAAAGAAAAGGCAAATATTGCACATTTCATTTAGCACCTGTAGCAGCTCCCAAAAGAAATGGAAAGAGATTTGACGCCTGGAATATAAAGAAAATGGCAACAAAATTGGATGCTACATGCTTTGGGTTCTTATATCCAACAATAAAAAGTCGAAACTAACCAAACACGAGAAAAAGCTTATTTAAAACAAATATATATATATATATATATATATATTGTTAAACTCACAACCAGTACACCCATATGTGTGTGTGTGTGTGTGTATGCATAATTAATATACACAGTATACACACAAGGTAAACAAAATATATTATCTGTCAAAGGCATACAGTACATGCAAATCCCTTAAAAAAATATCAATAAATTAAAAACAAAACACAAATAAATAAATAAATAAATAGATACAATGCAATGTAATTCATCAAAAATAAAATAAAATGAAAATAATAAAAAAGTAAATAATTTTTGCAATGGTTCAGGTTATACATTTTATCGATTCATACATTCCCTGAGAATCAAACACGTGATGTTTGTGTTGCTAGTATGTGGCGTGTGGCGTGAGATCTCAAGAGATGCGACTGGACCTGTGAGAACTCTGCGATATCCTCGAGATAGTGGTATGATGCGGCGCAACAAATTTCCAACAGGAAACTTCTGCCGCGGGGTTCTATTTATGACGTGCTGACACAAATTCTTTATCGTGTCCGGTGTAGGCAGACTTAATGCCTGGGTGTACTTCACTTCACACCTGACTTGCACTATTTCAGAATTCTTCTTGTGCATTCACTGTTGTACACGGACAGTCCGTGTGGCCTCAAAAACTGCACGCGGCTGTCCGAAGCCCTCCTGATGACCAAAATGACGTAATGCAGATGGCCGAAGTATACTCTGGCCTTTAAGCTGGGGCGGCATTTCAGCTTCATTCACAGACCTGCAAACTTCTCACAGAAAAAAAGGTGACAGTGTCTGGCAGGCAGGGCGGAAGACATGACAATAAGCATTTATAAAGATCAGTTAAACGTTGGATTCTCAAAAGTATGCGATCCAGTTTTACTAGTTGTGCGACCCCTCCTATCTATTAAGAAAGAGATCAAGTGAAGTAACATTAGCTAACAGAGAAGGTGATATCATCCGCGTTTGCAGGCAAACATGAAACAACAGATGCTGACATAGCAGCTGACTGATTCAGTATTGTGTTCGATTTTACAGAATTGTGGGTGTTAAAAAGTGGAGAGAAATGCTTTAAACAGATGTTTACCGTCTCATCTGAATTTTCTATGCTGACTGACTTGATGCACGCTGTTTTGTTGTTGTGGGGACATTTCCACGCCCCGAAACGCGACGCTAAAAGAAACGAACTGTGATTGGTTGTTTGAAGGTCTCTCTTGAAAGGCGCAAACACAGTGAGTTTCAAGATCCTGAAGCAAGTGCTGAGATTCCGATGTGTCCAGAAAAAATGTAATTTATAAGAATTGTCCAATAATGGCCTACATGGCACGCAAGACCACCACCACCTCCCTTCCTTGACAGGCGCGAGCTCAGTTGAGATTACGATCGGCTCAGATCGACAAACCCAACCCAAAAAAACTCTCCGGGTTCTACACGATTCACGTGAATCCCATTTGACAATAAAAGCGGCAATTATCGCCGAAAAGCGACAAGTTTGCAAGTGTGCATTTATTTCATGTTTTCTGAAAGATGAAATAAATCAAGCACTAATGTACAAACAAACAACCGTGATCAAAAAGGATATGAAGTAGAAAGACCACGATACAAACGATCACTACAATGTTCACCAGTCATCACAACAAATAAAGTTGTGCAGTCAGCTTCTGTGTAGTAGTTCGATCAGGTTATACAAGCTCTATCAAGTCTAAAGAAAGCTTTTTGGTGTGATTTTAAGGGATGGATTTGTCAGTAGATTAACTCTTGACTCTTACAGTCAGAGCTGTGCTGGACATCCTCTGTGTCCGACCGGCGGTCTGCCAGCGGAAACCAGAGTCACTACAGACAGCAGATAACTAGCAGCTTTCACCCGAGCGGAAAGGATGTGTTAGTTCTCAAAATAACAACATATTATTATGATCTTCCATTCTGCTATAATGATCTCCGTGACTTACAAATGACAAATCAGCTTAGTTAAAAAAAACAAGTCAATCCTATCCTGATTGTTCAAATATTTTATAAGCCAATAAATGATGACATTCACATAAAATACTATACAAACAAACATTTTAGAAAAGGAAGAGCAAATACATCCATTTAGAAGTGTAAATTTCATTCATTTTGATTGACTTTAAGCACGTTTGTTTTGTGTAGCACAACTCTATGGACGTTTGAGAGCTGTTAAACAAAAGAGCTCTTCTGAGCAGCCAGTAACATCACGACACACAGCTGTGTTTGTTCGGCTAAAGTGTGCATTAAAGAGGATCTACATCCCATCTGTCTGCTCACAGAAACCTAAAACAGATGCTGAAAGTGAAGTAAATCGCAATTAACCACCAAAAGAGTGTGTACAGGATCCATGTGTTATAACTGATGTATAACATGCTGAAGAGTGATTCATACTTAAACATCTCAACATGCCACAGAGTGCCCCTATTATGCTTTTTCAAACATTCAATGTGTCATGTAGCTGTATGTGAAGTTATCTGTATCTGCAAAGTTGTGACGGTGACATTGCACGATGAATAAAGAAATTGTCTATCAAAAAAAAAAAAAGAGTCGGCTCACATTCGCCTAAACGAGTCATCAGCAATTTGAATCTTTCTCTGTTACGGCCTCACGTCACAAAGTAACATATTTGCATAATGCCCGCCAACTTGCCCCGCCCCCAAACAGTACAATCTCTGTCTCATTAACCTGGTCTCGGGTGACTGTTTACATCATGTGAAGAAGACGCCGTCTCCTGTGAGAGTAAATTTGTTTTATATGCCCATCCGAAAGATTGAGTGGTTAACATACATTTTTTCAACAACACCTCAGCAGTACAGTCTCTTGTTGTGCTCGCCTCATTTTACTGATGACTGCTTTTCCGATCTTGGAGTACAACACGATATTTACCAAACGCTTGGTCTTAAAAGATGGATCAGTTTACAGTTTATTTGGACCGGAGGTATTTCTCTGCAGTTTGGTTATGCGCCAGAAAATGCTTAACGTCATTTAGTTGCAAAAAGAAAAAAAAGTAATTAGTTTACAAATAAATAATTATCACATGGTAATTTAAAATGTATTTCCATAAAAAAAAAAAAAAAATAATAATAATAATTATATATATATATATATATATATATATATATATAAACAATATTAAAAATTATATAAAAAAATAAATAATATATTAGAATATATTTGAAGAGTCACTCTATACTACTTACTGTTAGAAAACTAACAGTACTTTTAAAATAAAGTAGTTAATGTATTCGTTTTAGAAGTTAAAAAATAATTTCCCCATCATATATTAAAGTTATATACAAATATATACAAATTATTTATAAAATCATACATTTTATAATTTTAATCAAAAAGTAAATGACTATATTATCACACAACTACTCATACAGTGACATAACATTTGGTTCCCAAGGGACATTTATATTAACCGGCTTGTGATCAAAACACACTGAACTGTCATATTTCGATCAAACCCAGGCTGTTAGGTCATTTACAGCCATCGTTTATTATATTAACTGTTCCACTAACACAGTAAAGCTGCAACACCGTTCATCCCTGTTCAAGGCATCCATGCATAAAGACAGCGGTCGACGGCTACACAAATTGATTGTGCGATGGAGCAGACAATGAAAAGGATAGCCACCATCAAAAAGCACATCCCAGTTTCCCAGAATGCCATTGGACCTGTTACATCTGTCAAAGATAATCCATCAACATTGATTTGATGTGGAGTGTGTCCTACAAATCTAGTCTATATGGTTTACTCTACTCTACGGTAATGTAGTGAACACATGATGTGTATTTGTGTATCATAATAGTAGTGTTTGGCCACCGGTGTAACCTAAGCCATTCCCAAAGCAGCCCTTTGCAAAAATTTTGCAGCAAATACACAGCTGATATGTAGAAACATAACAGCAAACTAAATGATTAGGAAGTGCGCACAATGACAGCATTATGCCACAACAAAGCAACTGCAAAAAGCTAATTTATATATATATAAAAATAACACAAGTTATGTTTATGTCCATAGAAAGCACATTAAATTTAAGTCACACAAGTTTTGGGATTTAGTAAAGCAGTGTGATTTGAAAAATGTTTAATATTTATGTTATGATGTTTGATTTTGGCCAATACACTGTTTTCACGCAGGGATGGCAACTGGCATTTATGCACTGTTGTGCATTTGCATCAGAAAATATTAACTTTGCAATTAACATTAAATTGCTCTATAAAGCAGAAAGAACATGCATCACAAACCAAACGTTACTGTTGAGACCGTGTTCCATCCAACAAAAGTTGACTAGCTTCTGCTTCACCCTTAAGAATGAAGAAAAACAGCACTATAATGACCAGTCAGATGTGTAAGTGAGGTTTTAAGCACTACTGCTGTCGTGAGGCCACAAGTTCATGTGAAATAATGCTCATATTGGGTGGTAATCCTTCAAAATCCAGTAATCTTAAAGCGTTGGGGTCACAGCTGTGAGGCTGGTTCACCCCTCACCCTCGGGTCACACAGAGATCAGCGCACTTCAATCCAGACAGCCAAGAAAATTCATTATCTGAGCTCAGGAGTAGCAGGCTGCTGTAACTATGGGTGAAAATTTGTTAAAAAAGAAACTTAAACGCAAAATCATCTTAAAACAGCACTGAAGTCCCTCCAAAGTGATTCTGTCAGACTCTTTCAGAAAGCACATCTCTGATGGCCTCTTCGCTGCCAGCCTGCTCTCTGTTCCTGTTTAAAACTGACAGGAGAACAGATTCACTCCGATTTAAAAACAGCAAACACAAAGTATGAGTCCAAAACTTGATGTAGTTTGTCCTTAAAGGACAGGCCGTTCGAGGAAACCTCTAAAATGCCTCTGCGCCCGCTGCCAGACAGAAACCTGAGAGAAATGTTCGAAATCACAAAAACCCTTTGCTCAGATCTAATAAAAGGTCAGCGGTGACTCATGAAATGCCTTCCAGAATGCTGCACTTTACAGTTTGTGCCTGAATCTTTTATGAACATTATCTGGCAAAGAATCGTGCACTTATGTTCTCTCAGCCCTCAGAAAACACAGATCTGTGGAAGTCAAGCTCTTCATTATCTGAGAGATCACTCTGAAATTGATGTTGTGCCTTCATTTACTTACCCAGTGTCGTTTTAATATTTATTATGTATATATGACATGCATGTATATATTTAAGAAAATATGTTTTATATATATTAGGGCTGCACAATAATCATTGCACGATATGTATTGCGCATCTTTTTAGTAAATCCGGTTCTGTAATCAGCTGTAAATTTCATCAGGTGCGTGATCTTACATTGAGCCGCGTTAACTACTCAGAGCTGTTGTTCACTGATGAGCTGTGCAAATTCTATTACCTATTATCAGCAGGATTTTGCGCAGCTCGTCAGTGAACAACGGCTCTGCCTAGTAAATGAGGCTCAATGTAAGATATATATTTATATATATATATACACACACACACACATACAGTGGGTACGGAAAGTTTAGCATCCAACCTGACAGAACTGGAGAGGAACTGCAAGGAGGAATGGCAGAGGATCCCCAAATCCAGGTGTGAAAACTGTTGCATCTTTCCCAAAAAGACTCATGACTGTATTCCATCAAAAGGGTGCTTCTACTAAATACTGAGCAAAGGGTCTGAATACTTATGACCATGTTATATTTCAGTTTTTTTTTAAATTATTATTATTTTTTTTAATAAATCTGCAAAAAAAGTCACCAATTCTGTATTTTTCTGTCAATATGGGGTGCTGTGTGTACATTAATGAGGAAAAAACATGAACTTAAATGATTTTAGCAAATGGCTGCAATATAACAGAGTAGAAAATGTAAAGAGGTCTGAATACTTTCCGTACCCTTTTCTGTTTGGTTATGTAATTGTTTGAAGTCATTTAAGTGCTACAGTAAAGGACCAGTTACAAGTTAGAGGAGAATAAACTAGTAAAGGTTATGATTGAGATAAAAATGGTTTATGCAGTAATAGTGACGCTTGCATACATAAGTGTATACAAGTTAAACATTTCCATTTTAACTAAATCATAACCACCAAGTAGTCTGCTCACCCTTAACTTTTCAGTAAGTTTTCTTTCCAAAGTGACAGTAAGACAATGTTATAAAGGTTTCTGTTTTAATAAATTATGTTCTTTTGAACTATTTATTTAGAAAATAATCCTGAGAAATATACATTTTTAAATGTTTAAATTTTAAATACATTTTTTATACATTTTAAATTTTTATTTTTAAATAAATAAAAACAAATAAATAACTAAAGCAGCATAACTTTTTCAGCATTAAATCAGCATATTGGAATGATTTCTGAAGCATCAGTAAGAATGCTGAAAATTCAGCTTTGCATTAAAGAAATAAAATACAATTAAACAAATATTCAGTAACATTTTACTTGAAGTCAATGTGTAAAGCTTTGTAATAGAGTTAGAATACATTAATTATGCACATTATAATGCAGTATACAGTATCATGAATAATTCTGATCACAGTTTATTACAGCAAGATATAATAAAACACAACTAAGTGCACTTCAAACTGAATGATTGTAGTGAAACCTCATGCTTTGGTGTGAAATGAAGCTACTGAAATGAATTTTTTATCATCTGGAGTTAGAGTTAGAAACACCCACGTCTACTTCACAGATTTCTTTCAGCTAAAATGTAACCAGAGGTCTTGCATACCATGCCTTGAATTGTTCTGTCAATAATTAGGCTGAGGGAAATGAGAGCGAACAGGCAGGAGTGTATAAGAGAGGAAGTGTTGTTGTTTTCTGTCATCTAATCAAAGCTCTGATTCTGTCCGATTTCCACACAAAGACATGGATACCTTTCCTTCAATTGTCCTCCCTGTCCTTTCAGCATTTCCTGTTTATCTGCATTTCTCCTTTACCTTTCCACCGCGTCTCTTTTGCTTTATTTCTGGTTCTCTTTTCTTTCTCTCCCTCCCCCGTTCTCCTTCCTCTTCTATTTGGCCACAGGTCAGCCCCCGCGCCTCCAACGGTCAAAGGTCAAAGAGCAGAGTATATAAAGTAAGCAAAAGGAATTCTCTGCGCCGAGAGTCTAAACCCGCTCAAACACACACACACACCTGGAACGCATGTGAGCCTCAGAAGACAAAAACATCCTTTAAGCTAAATAGATTAATCAGAAAAACTAATCATTTTGGTGCCTCACTGGCAATATCTCAAATACTATTGTTTATATTCTGTTTACATCCTGTTCCATAAACAAAATTATTAAACATCTGTGCATAACATGCTTCGAACATCAATAATGCCTGAAAGTGTGCAGCTTGTTGCAGGGAGCAGTGCTATTACTATACAAGAAAACTATTCAAAGAAATAGCATTTCTTGTCTTTGCAAATAACAAAATAGGCATCAAAAACATAGTTCTTAAATCCGAGATAAGCTACACTGCCAAACATAAAAATACAATAAAAAAGATTTTCATGTGAAGTTTTACAAGAAAATTATCTGTGAATTATTACGGATTATAAGGATGATTTGTAAGGATCGTTTTCTTTGAATTACATCTTGTTTTAAGTATAAACTCAATTCATTTTGGTAGATATTTTAGAAACTGGGACTAAATATTTAACAGATGTACGTGTCATTTTGCTTCTTAAATAAAAGCATCTTGATTTAGAAAAACAAGTCAAAAATACTGAGTAAAAAGGCCAGTAAACCTCACAGAACACCCTAGCAAACTAAAACAAATCTGACAAAGATACTGACAAACAAACGCCCGAATTTTCTTTAAAAAGATAACAATAGAGTTGGCAAGTTTGCTTCTGAAAAGTTCTTGCAGAAGAACTGGCTTACAAACAGCTGCTCTTTGAAAAAAGAAAAAAAGAAAAGAAAGAAAGCAGTTTAAAGTAGCCAGCTTTAGTCATGATCAGCCACTGTCATATGTGATCACTGGTGGAAAAAAGACAGCAGCTGCTTCTTAAAAAACACACTGTAAACAATAAAACAAAGAGAGGCTCATTTAGCTAAGCTGTTGAGAAGGAGCTTTGTTGTGGGCAGCTGAGCAATACTTCAGTGCTTTTCAGTCTCATTGGGCTGATTTTCATACCTTAACTAACCTCCCAAAGCAAACACCAACATGCTTCTTAACACACAAACAGTATAACTGCCGTCAAACATCTCACATAATACGTAGAGTAACATAAATCAAAACTGTTCAGGATCATTAAATAATAATAATAACACATACAACTTTTGATTTTGGTAGTAAGAAGTCCTTTAGAAGTATTTTTCATAGTTTAGGTTAACTAATTTAGGCCTGGTTTCACAGATGGGGCTTAGACTAAACCAGGATTAAGCTATAGATCCATTAGGACATTTGAGTATTATTATACATTAGGGGAAAAAACACACTTCTAGTGAGCATCTTGAGAAAAAACAAATTACTTTGAAATATTTTAAGATCAGTCAGTGCCAGTTTCTTTACGTAGAAACAGCTAAGACTTTACATTTTAGTCTAGGACTAGGCTTAAGTCTTGTCTGTGAAACCGGGGGATATTTATCTGATGTCAACAAGTGAAACAGTGTTACCAAATAAGATACTAAATATCATATATGGAAACTAATGCTTGTACTGAAAGGATTACATTAAAGGTTTAAAATGGACAAAATGCTATTTACATTAAAAGAGTAAGAATAACCCTAATTTGTTTTAGACTCTGCCCAGTTTTCAGGTCATTACAATCTAGTCTAGTATGGAAGGATGAAAGGAGACGTGTCAAGACAGGACAGATGAGGAATGCGTCTAGGAGGACCAATAACAGCTAGTAAACAGGAACTAATAACTGTAGCCCAGACTTTAGTGTTAAATCCTCCAAGAATCACCAACAGACAACATGAACTAGTGCTGGGCAATAGCTGGATAACCCCAAGATTGAGAAAAATCACATATAAAAGTATCCAAATTAAGTCATTAGCAATGCATATTAAAATATATTTTTAGAATATGATCTTTACTGAATATCTAAAGGTTTTGGGCATAATTTTGATGCACACAATGTATTTTTGGTTAATGCTACAAACATATAAACATATACACATGTAAATATTTTCTAAACATATACTGTATGCTTGTTTTTTATACTTAAATATACATTAATATACACAGCACATGCACAAACATTGCATGAAGAAAATTTATTTTGGATGTAATGCCAGCAGGATATAGAACACACTTTTATATACAAAAGTAGAAGTGCAGTATCTTTACCTCCCATGGGCTCTTCCTCCTCTTCAGCTCGTCACACTTTCTCAGTTTGCAGATCTGGTGTCCGATCTTACGGTTTAGGCAGTTGCTGCAGGTACCGCAGTTCTCCTTCTTCATGCAAGGCCCACATACACCGCATCTCTTTCTCTTCTTTTTAAGAGGTGTCATCGGTTCCTGGTCCCCCTCCATCTGCGGCAGGGAGAACATGCCCGCTTGCTCATGCTCAGACCTGATGTAGTCGTCCGCAGGAGACACCACCCTTGCACTCCTGGCCCCAAGAAAAACTTTAGGGTCCTCCTCGTCCAGAGAGAATTCATATATGTCCTGGACGGGAGGGCCAGGGCCTCCCCTCAGCTTGTGCATACTGAGGGTCCCACTCTCTTACGGGACAAGAGAGCGGTAAAAGTGGCCACTAACGGTTTAAAAATACAAGCTAAAAAATAAGGTTCTTTACAGAACAGCACAGACCAGTCCATAAAGTGTGTGTGCTGAGTTAGGGCCGCGGGGGGAAACGTCTGGAAAGGGTGTTAAAGGGCACAAGGGTAATTCTGAGGAGACAGTTCTGGGCATGACGTCATTCTCCTGCAGGCGCAGGTACGTTAGGAGCACGGCCACAGGTGATGGAGAGCATCTCTTTTACACAGAACCAATGTCATGTGGATGCAGACAGAAACCAGCTCTGCTCATCAACAGTGAAGGCAGTTCGGGGACTGTATGGGGAGAAAAAGCTCAGGTTTAGGATATATTTCAGTTTTGGTCAAAATAACTAGCTAAATAAAACAGAATTATTGAATATATGTAAATGGGTAGTTGTCCTACGGTGTGACAGCAAAAATAAATAAATAAATGTTAAGAGATAACAAATAGCATGAGAGGGGTTTATCTTTAATGTTAAAGGTTTTTATTTATTTATTTTACATTTTTCTGTTACACCATAGAACACATTGATATGTCAGCTACCCTTATTTATATGCATATAGAGTGAATTATTTATTACAATATAAGGCTATTAGAGAATTCAGTTAAGATTATCATAATATATGGTGTAGTGTAATAAATCTATTTATCTGTAAATGTGAATATCTGTCTATTTATCTATTATCAATTTGTATGTCTATCTATAAATATCTATCCATCTATCTCCACCTGTCTATCAAAGGTCATAAGTCAAAAGACATTGACAATGCCAGCCTGGAATCTCAAGATCATTGTGCAATCTCTTACTATCATGTGCAAAGGGAAGGAAAAACCAGACAAGACACAAAGGTACTGAATAACGATAGGTACTACGTGCGAAATGTGAGCAAATGCTCGGTTAGAATGGCGAATCCCCGCGAGACAGCTCTCCATCGCTCTTTGTTTGTCCGCTATGAGTCTCCATGCAGGACTCTCTCTCTCGACGCTCTTTGTTCGGCGCTTGGACCGTCAATAAACTCGAATGTTTTAACGGTAACTCCGGGTCACGCAGCACACGCATTGTGTATTGTTGTTAAGGCATTGTGTGGTTAAGAGACGTTAACGAAACGTGTTTCGCAATGGCGCGTTATTTATTCTGTGAAGTGTTTGCGGAGATAATAGCGCGTTAATGAGGAATTCCCTCGGTGCCTCGCTTCATGCTCTGATAGATTATTAATTCTTATATAGGCTACTGCAGAGTAATTATTACGGTAGATTAAGACTGTATCGGTATAAAAAAAAAAAAAAAAAAAAAAACATACTGGAAGTAACCCACTCCTCTTCCTCTAAGGCATGGCGAGTATGACTTTAAATATTAAAACATACGTTTTCCTGTCTAGCATATAGGATAAGCAAAACAACTTTATGGTGTGGTTTCCAACTATAGTTCCAAATGCTATATAAAGATTGTTTTCTTTTATATGCATATGACAACTGCACAAGATGACAATGCTTGCCTAAGCAGAAAACCAAGTGCTTGAGTCAGCAGAATAGTTCGTGCTCTTAAATAACTTCTATATAGTTAACATTTTCACGTTTATTTGCAAACAGTTTAAATGCATACTACAACGTGTTTCTAAACCGTGCAGAATTGTGTAAATCTATAGAAACCAATGCACGTGCAAAAACAATTAACTAAAGCAGCAAACCCTACACTGTCATATCTGCTAGTCTTTTGTGAGTCCAGCAGGGAAAAAACACACTTTGGATTGTTACAACCCTCCCTGTCAGGTTAGTCAGGCTTTTTAACTTCTGGATAAAAGCTTGATTGGAGTTTATATAACTATAAGTTGATTAAAATTGGACAGACGCGAAATTATACTTACATGTGAAAATGTTTCTATCCTGCACACTTGAATACGTTTTTATTGGTAGCCTACAACGTATAGGCTACTAACAGGAAGATGCTGGTAACATAGTAACTTCACCACTTCATCTAATTTATAACTGGCTTATAGCCCTCCCCGTGTTGAAGCAATATTAAATGGTTAATTTGCTAGTAGTGACCGATCTTTTTAAATGACAAGTAGCCTGACCGAGCCGATAAATCACATATTAGAAGGCATTAACATCGTGCCGTTGACTACTAAGGAGTCCTGCATTATAGTTAAATGGCTTACATATAAAAACCATGCCAGTCAAGTGTTTCGCACGCGCTCTGAGACTTGAGCACGTGGCTCCTCACTCAGCCGGCGCTTTAACTGGCGGCAAAAATGGAGATCTGAGGAAAAGGTGTAAAAATCGACGATGATCGCTTAAACTGCGGCACGTATGCGCCTGTATTAGCTTTTCCTATTTACGTTGACAAACAAGTGACAGTTTTCCCGGGAAGGGTGAGAGAAACGACACATCAGCAAGACCCCCCTCCGCATAAAGAAAACAACACCCCGCGGCGCGAATTCTCACAAAGAAACTTAATGTAACAAAATATCAGCAAAAAGAACGCTACATTTATAACGCGCGCAGTACAAAGTAACAACAGCTGTACAGGTGTTCTCTCCTGTTGTTACATTTAAAGTTCTTATCATCATCATCACATAATTCCGTGGAAAAACTTATCAGTAATCGATGTGTATTGCGCTAATCACCTCGTTAGGGATACAAAAACTTACTGAGGGGAATACACAACCTTCATTATTATAATATTGCACTTTTATACCCTTTTTTTTCCAAACATAAAAAGTTTCCAGTAATATACAATAAAGACTTACCAAGAGATGGACACGTTCTTTGTGCGTCGTGTCAAATCCCATTTAGATTTAAACGATGGTTACTTAAAAACAGTACATGCATATACAAGTTCCACATGACTAAAACGTCATTATGTTTTAGCTGCAGTGCAAACGAGAGAAACATGAAAAGTTAATTTGCTGCACGGGTTAAAAACTGCCAGGCAGTCAAGAAGACATGACATGGCGAATTTACACGAGATGAAAAAAAAAGTTGCTATTTCATGATGGGACAGACCCTTTAACTTTCTTCTGCGTCTCGTCTATGTACTCTAGGGAAGTTTTAGAGTTAAAAGACGATGAGGAGGAAGGAGAGGCGGCGAGAGACTGAAGTAAGTCGCGGAATGGAGTTTAGAGAGTCTCCTGGAACGACGAGGGGGGTTAAAATTGCGTCATCGCGGTGACATGATGTCATTTGAGCAGGACTGAAGGGAAGCAACATGTTAACCGTTTTTGAGAATCTCAAATGGTAGATCACGTGGCCAAACCACCCTCACCACATGGTGACAAGTTAATCTCTATATATGAACATAATACACATTTTAATCACAGCGTTTCTGCACTTCGCCTGGTTTCAGTAAAGCATGCTGCCAAACATGGGACGTTTTGTATATTTTTTTTAATTATCATTATTTCATAGCACTGTAAACAGTTGTATTCATCTGAAAAATAGTATGGAGGAAAGAAAACAACATCAATAGCTAAAAACAAAATTCACGTATGTCCTACTCAGTTTATATTTCATTCAGTATCCTTAATAATAATCAAATCTCTAAAGCTGCGCATCCAATATTCGGATGGATGCTAGTACTGTGTATAAAGTCATCGTTTTTAAATGCACATTGCATTCAGGGTAAAACAAGAGACAATGAACAATTAAGCATCACGTACAGGGTTATTATGGATTGTTATGGTCAGTTATGCTTTAAATCGTTTGATTATGGTCAGGCAATAAATAGCATAAGAAACACATTTAAATAACAGTGAAAACAAATGTATACTGTCATAATACTACAGTAAACAGAGAGAAAAGTCCAGTGTTGGACCATTTGAAAAATGGTTTAGTTTGCACACAGTCATTGGAGGTTAAAGTCAGTCTGTAATGGAAATATAAGATGATTGTTCTGCAATGCAGAAATGAGTCACCTATCGCCTCGCTTCTCAGAGGAGGGGAGAACAGATCAATACATAACAGTGCCGTTCAAATCAGTGTGAAGGATAGTGTTCTGAAACTGACGATAAGAAATCAAGTAAGTAAGCCTATGAAAAGGAGAAGAACCGTAATCCAGAAAAGCTGCAAATAAAACAGTAATATGTAGTTGCTATCCCTTTAACTCGGGGACCTGTAGAAGCACATATTGATGTTAATAACAACATGATCTCTCTGGAAGCCATAAGCTCCCATTAATAACTGGCAGTCTTGTCATACATGTTCCTGAATTGATCCTGAAATGCATTCTTTTCTTCGTCCTCTTGGTGCTGTAAACCAAGAATGAGGTCGTCTAGGTTCGGACTTGAAATTTGCCGGCCTTGGTCATGTATTTGATGCCTTTGAAAGGTTTGTACTTCTCGCCATACATGTCCAACCTATTTACTTTCAGACCTGTTGGTGAGAGAGCGGAAAGCAAACACGTCAGTTGCAGAACAGGTGTGTATTTGGCACGAGAGAGTCTTTGGGGAAAGGCTGTGACTGTTGGAGCACTGAATCAATAACCAGTCAGCCCCAGCGTTGCATTGCTTCATCCTACATCAGCTCAAACCATCGGTTTCCACATCAGAACGGCTCCATCTCCTGGCCACATACTACAACTGTCTGAAATCTTTTCAATCGCTCATTTATATGCAGAATTGTGCTTTATAACATTCCCTGCGGGGGATTAAAAACTATTTACTGACCGAAGGTAAGCGGTGAAAATTTTAATATATTAAAAAAAATCTCCAGGGTACCTGAAATGTGCTATTTTAATAGACAAATTATATATTTGAATGCAAAACATTTCATATCCTGTGTGGCGAATTCTACGGGGCATAATTAAGTACTACACAAACCCTTCAGAATTAAATTTGAACTGACAGCCTATGCATTTTTTTTTGTTTTTTGTATAATCCATTTATGCTTTCAGAAGTAATTTTTGTAATTTGGTAATGTGTTGATCACCATGTTATGTCTGAAGTGAAATCAGTGGAGAAAGCACCTGAGATGGCCAGCTGCTGAATCTTGAACTGGATGTTGATTGTTGGGTTTTCGTCAGGTTTGGACGCTCCAGCCTGGAGACTCATAGATCCTTTCAAACTGGGCAGTTTCTGGGGGTTGATCTTACCCACGTCCCAAGACAAAAGCTGCAAATAACAATCGCCTGCAACATTAGTATGCAGCTAGCACCACTTAAACATTCTCATTAAACCAAGCGTGTACTATCAACATTATAAATGTTTTACTGTGTCGCAATTAAAAGGTGATGAGCCTATATGACCTGCTATTTATGCATTGAACTAATTACCATCATCTAATCACAGAAACCTTTCTAGCTTCATGTTTAAAAAAATAAAATGCAATCTTTTAATGCAAGCGGAAAAACATTACATTTGACAACACTGATTTCTAAAAGACTCTAAAGCCTGTAGTTATGTTTAGGATGAGTGTTTTTGGTGTTCTCAGCTCAGGGACCCTACACAATTTTCTACTTCTGCATGAACATAAAACTATTGAAATGCAAGGGATTTACAAACAATGACATTTTTATGTTTATATTGCATTTTCATTAAAGGGAAAAACCCTGTTTTTTCATGCACTTGACAAGTTTGAAATATTGGGCTATTTAGACTAGTGTTTCTTTCACAGCACTTATATCACTGGCAATAGATTTCAATTGTAATACATTATTTTAATGGTTGTGAGTTTTCTCTCCTTCCACACACCAGACGTTACATTTGTATTCCCGTCTATATCCTGAAGGTTTTTACAGATGGACTTGTTTATATATAATATGCTTAATTACATACATTTTATTCCCCCCAAATTTGTGAAAATATAGTGTTTTCCATTATAGAAACTAAATAGGGGCAAAAGTCCCAAAATGCTTTCTTTTTTTTCCATATCTGGAAATGACCTCTTAGTTAAACATCAGAACCAGAAGAAGAGAACAAGAACCCCTTGCTCACCTTAGTGACGGGGTCAAAGGTGTAGGTGCCCTGCGAGGGGTTGAGGTTGGCGTTGAGGACACCCCGGGGCAGCTGACTGCTCACCAGGACTGATTCCACCGCTTTACCCATCGTCTGCTTCGGGCCGAGGGTGAGCTCAAAGCGGCCCTGAGAACTGCCCTCTCTGAAGCTGATGTTGTGCTTCACATACACCGGGATGGCCACCAGGCTGAGGAGCACAGCGCACATGGCATCACAAGAGCTTGGGCTCAGCATGACTTCTTAAATAAATCCATGCTTTTTTTGATCAAGGATGCAGTAAATTAATCAGGTGACTTGTGAAACTCCCTCAAAGAATTAATAAGGAAATAAATATGAACAAGCACAAAAATATGAAGCAGCCCAGCTGCTTTCAACAGAGATAATAGTCAGAAATGTTTCTTGAGCAGCAAATAGAATGATTTCTGAAGGATCATGTGACACTGAAGACTGGAGTAATGATGTTATACTGAGACATACCAGATAAATGCTACATTTTCCCCCAATATTGCTGTTTTTACTGTATTTGTATCAAATACTTGGCAGTCTCGATGAGCAGAAGAACACTAAACTCTCTTCTTAAACTCATCTGTTCTCTAAATGTTATCAATTATAAATGATGTCCTACATTTTGCTTCCTGATTGTTAGCGTTCTTATATTGTGTTTTGTTTTTCACTTATGAAAATCGCTTATGTTTGTTACTAAACTAATGAGTTAGACTTTATTTTAAGGTGTCCTTGTTACAGTGTAATTACACATTTATGTAACGACTGATATTAATTAACTACATGTACGTATTATATGATTAGGGTTAGGATTGCTTGCATGTAATTATGCATAATTGGTTGTTATTATTTTGATAGTAAGGGCATGTAACAAGGACACCTTAAAATAAAGTGTTACCCTGATGTCCTTCTTTTCTAGTGGTATATTCACTGTAACGCGACCTTAAGCACTTCATAGGCGCTATATAAGTACAAGAAATAATCATTTGTATTTGTAAGGGATTCTTGAGATTTCCACACTACTGTGAATATCTGAAAGGTGCTCACTTCTGAGAGCTGACGTGGTAGGACAGGAGCCGGAAGTTTCCATCCGGTGGGATGAAGGACAGGATTCGCTCGGCCTCCCAGCGCTTGAACCGGACACAGGGGTGGAAGCTCACATCATCCAGGAGCCGAGGGTTCTAGAGTCACAGATGTTGAGGAAAGGAATGGCAGGGGTTAGCATACAGCAGCGAGTCTCCATCCCAGTCCTGTCACTTGAGACAATATCACATCTTCAAAGTGCAGTAGCATAATTGCAAAATTAAAATGCGTAAATGCAAATACCACTAAATGTGTACATATAAAAATTACCAACATATATAGAATAGCCATTTAAAAATGTAAAGACTGCACCAAAAAAGTAGCATTAGTTAGTGCATGAGCTTTTTTGATTTTCAGGTCACACGTCAATTTTAGTACTTTTCTTACATGTTTTTTTTTGCACCTAAAAAAAATTGAAAATTAAAAAAATGATATTGTCAACTAACTTATATAAAATAGGTTAATCTTTTTTCATAAAATAATATGAATATTATTACAAAAAGACAATAAATCATAACTGTAGGTGTCAGGACTACAATTAACACAACAAGCCTGTATTCAGAAAAGAGGTCCAGATTTACCATGAAGGACAAGGTGAGGTCAGGCATTCCTGTGAGTTTCACACAGGCGTCTATCACTCCCTGAATCTCGGCTGTGATCGTGGAACCTTAGGGGCAGAACATACATTTTTTATTGACTTCTGGATGACTCATAGGTGACTGATCTGAGGCATCTCAGGTGTGGGTCTGTCAACTGTTATGAGATATAAGAAGATGGTCGACCTGATTTGTCGATGATAGCATCAATTTCTTCCACCACGTCAAAATAAGCTTCGTTGTTGGTGTATTTGACCCCGGTGCGCCGCCATGGAACCACTGACAGCTGACCTGTAGGAAGCTGCTCGCCAACATTAGTGCTCCCTGAAGCACAGAGAGCAAACAATGAACTGTTATCGAGGATCAGAAGCGGACAGATATTCCATAAAGCAGGAGCTATCCCAGAATACCTGTGATGGTGTTAACCACGGTGCGCAGGATGGTGGGAGGTTTAATGAGCTCTTTCAGGATGTTTGATTCGGTGGCCAGCGGGAAGCCGTTATCCAGCATCTCCTCCAGCAGCTCATACACCACCACAACATTGTCTTTAATAGCTGCTTCTGTGCAGACCCCGAAATAGTCCTGGAAGGAGAAACAGAACCCAGTCAAACTCCTCCAAATAACTCCTCTGCCGTTTGATTGAGATTAAAGGAAATCCAAAATAAAAATTGTTAAAAAACAGAACAGCATGTTTTTTACTGAATTTTCAGAAATAATGCTTTATATTAAATTCGGTGAAAGATAAATATCTGATAAAAGAGATCAGCAGTTCCTGCATCACGCACATACTATGGCTTTTCTAAAATATTATTTTGCAGCAGCTGAACTTTGTGACGTAAATCTCTTCATCACAATGGCTTCTAACACAGTGATCCAAAGTCCTTACAAAAACACTATGATGTTACACTCAATACAGCGTTAATAACATGATCTTGGAGATGTTCTATGATTATGCATACACTGGCATAACAAGGTTATGATACCGTCACTGCATCACCACAGTACTTTTCTGTTCACGGTAGGGTTGAAAGATATGGCTAAATATTTATATGATGATTTTTTTTTTTTATTCCTGCAGGTATATCAACATAAACACTTTTCAAAAAAGGCCCCATAAAGCTGCTAAAAACTACCACAACATACGTAGGAAAAATGAATTGACCTAGTCTATGAAACCTGCTCCTTTAAAACAAAACATAAATATATTAATGTTCACCATCTATTTGTATTTAGGCTTCATATAAACAAGACATGTCAAATAAACATCCCAGACTCATCTTATTAATATCTTTAACTATTTTAAGGGTTGGTCTCTTCTGCCACCAAGCCTGCATTCATCTGAACTAAAAAACAGCAAAAAAGAATCATTTTGAAATATTTTTACAATACCATTTATTTTTTTAAATATCATTTATTCTTGTGATTTTAAAGCTGAAATTTTAGAACGCGTCGTCCAGTCACGTGATTCTTAAGAAATCATTCTAATATTCTGATTTGAGTTTAAAAAACTATTAATTTTATTTTTACTACTACTACTCCTGAAAACAGCCGAGCAGAATTTTTTCAGGTATCTTTGATGAATAGAAAGTTCAGAAGAAACACAAATATAAATCTGTAAGATTTTTTATAATCGTTTTTGATCAATTTAAACCATATTTGCTAAATAAAAGCATTACTTTCTATAATTTATTTTCAACTTAATAGATGCATCTAATGATTTCTGAAGGATCCGGTTGACACTGAACACTGGAGTAATGATGCTAAAAATTCAGCTTCGATCGCAGAAATAAATTACATTTTTAAATATATTCAAATAGAAAGCAATAATTTTAAAAAATAAAAATATTTCAAAATTTTGCTGTACTTTGAATAAAAACTAATGCAAGCTCAGTGAGCAGAAAAAACATCTTTTCAAAAAAAAAAAAAAAAACAACAACAACAACATTAAAAAACTTTTGACTGGTAGTGTATATTTCAAAGTAACACACTAGCATTTACCAGGATACAGACGCTTTGCTTTTTATCCACTGTAGTAAATAATACAAAAGCAAACGGTTTAATTAGTAAAATAATTTAAAAACATCAAACCTGAAACGTGTCCACCACACGATGCAGGAACTCGATGACGAACAGAGGAGGCACTTCGCTCTGGATGACGGCCACGAAGTAGATGCGATGGCGGAGCACGTTAATGAGGTAGTGATGCGGGGTCGGGATCACCGGAGGAACGTTCTCCGGTTCCGTGGCTCGTTCCAGAGCTTCAAAAAAGTAATCGCAGACGGACCTGCTGACCACGCTCTTCCAGTGCTTCTCCAGAAAGATGTCCCCCGACGCGTTCACCAGGAACAGGCTGTGGATCATCTTGGCAGCTGGAGGAACAAAGTAAGACAATGTGAGGCGCAAAACGAGATTATGAACGCAGATCTGAAGCCTGCTCAGAAGAGCAACCTGCCAACTTCTTCACGGTAACCGATAGGCCTCGGAGTTCATTTGTTATTCTACATCCCTATCCGGTTACCGGAGAGAAGAATAGCTTTTTAAAAGAGCAGCCAGCTCGGACGAAAGGGTTTAGTTTTAGCAGGATCACATCTTCATCATCATCTTCACCATCATGTTAATGTTTTCTCCTCCTCCTCTCTCTCTCTCTCTCTCTCGCATCACAGGACTGTCTTGTGACATTCCGCGGATTAACAGGCTTCATTCATTCGCGTTTTCATCCGTCTTTCCTTTTAATTTGGGCGTGGACGCTTGTATTGTGAATATAAATGAATACTTACAATCTCTGCTTTTTTTTCCTGACACTTCCCAGGATTCTTTAATCAGAGAGCACCAGAAATGTCGCTTCCTCCTCCGTTATTTTGTGGCGAGAAAATATATGATTGTCACTCGCTCTAACCAATGACAGGCTACGTCTAGCACGTTGACCCCGCCCACTCCATATATAATTGGTATATAGTGCGGAAGCGAGTGGACTATTATTCTCGAAGTTGATTGGACAGCGGCCAATAAACGTCACTGCACAGCGTTGTTTTATTGGTTTAAGGTAGCTTGTCTTTTGACAATTAATAATTGAGGCTAAAAATGTCATAAAACACGGAATTAAATGTGGCTTATCCTCAAGCTGATACCAACTTAAACGGTTATTACAGGCATTTTATTTGCATCTAAAAACATTTTGATCTCCACAAAAATGACTCTTTATCCTGTCAAATTTTGTTTCCATACATTATATGCGTTTGTTATTAGTTTTCAGTCTTTATAGAAATACTGGATTTACTATAAGAAACCTACAGTATAAAACATTTTATTTAAAAGACTTGAAGTTGTGTCCCCAGGTTATGCTGCGACATTACAAAATAATGTAATGTAGGAGTTCTCTAATTAAAAACCTGTCTGATATTAATAAGTACATGATAACCAATGAAAACCTATACAGTAAAAATATGAATGAAAAACACTATAGATAAAATAACTTTTGCATGTTACAGCAATATAAAGTACAGTATAAAAGATGGGACACATATTTTGAGATCTTATTAAAATTGATCAAGTGTTATTAACTTATTCTTATTTAATATGACCTTTTAAGTTAATATCTAAAACAGTTGTATTCAGTAATAAACTGGATATCATGTATCAGGCTATTGTAAACTAAAATACGCAAGTCCAAAAACAGACTTTTCAGTAAAACTGAAGGTAATGTTCAGTTTAAAACAGACGTCCTGTCCATGCACAATAGAGTGGAATTAATTCTATACCGTGTGCATAATTAGACACGTTAATATTCTGTTGATTTCATTCCAGCTCCTATCCTAAACAGTGTCTTGCAGGATAATTAAAAATCAGCCCCAAAAACTTACTGCCAGATTTGAGAAGAGAAGTTCTTCTGGAGACTTCAGGAAAGGTGCAGTTCTGCAAAATGATGACTAAATGTTTTACACCCAATTCTTCACATTAATTCTTAAATCTTGTGCAGTTAACATGTCTTTTCTTCCCCCAACCCGCTAAACCCCTTTTTTCTGGCTGATTTTATAAAAGAAAACATGCTTAATAATTCTACACACCTGAATGTAAGTTTTTCATGGACAATTATTAGAAATGATTAAATACACAATCAGTAGTAGTCTGGAAAGTTAAAACGTACAATAAAAATATATATATACACTGCCCTCTAAAAGTTTGGAAACACCCTAGAAAAATGTAGTTTTGGACCATATTGGCAAGAAACCTTGCACTGATAAAGGACAACAAACACTATAAAAACATATTACATAATCAGTTTGACACTTATTAATCAGAATATTCATAAGCAGCTCTGAGCATCCAAGCTGTCAGTTGATTCAAACAATACTCCAAAGATGATTCACACTGGTTGGTTCATCCCATAGTAGCTCAAATGGCTTGAGGCCAGGAATATATAGTCATTATGCGAGTAATCATAATGAAAATTATTATTGTTGGTCTTCAATGATAATGTCAAGTTACTTTAATGCATTTTCACCATAAAAATGATAAGAATTTATGCCAATATCATCCAAAACCACACTTTGCCAGGGGTGTTTCCAAACTTTTGGAGGGCAGTGCATCAATGTGCCTAATAATTACGCACACAGTGCAAGACGTAATTAATTTAAAAACATAGTACTTTCAAAGGCTTTTCAAGGAATACAACAAGTGAAATGGCTCAACATAATTTATTTTTGTTCCATGTTAAAATGTACAGAGTTCTTTGAAAGTACTTGCTAAGAAAAAAAAACAAAAAAAAAAGGAAAAAAACAAAACAAAAAAGAAGAAACGAATAAATGGAAATACATACAAAGGACAAAACAGAGAGGAGTGGAAGGTGGACGCTTCCGACCCTCACCGGGCGCCCCAGCTTGGCTCCCTCTCTTTCGCCGGCTACCAGGCTCTCTCTTAGCTTACAATTCACCATGTACAATTACAAAGTATACGAAAAGGTAAGCAATATAAACAGACAGAAATATACTGAGCTCATTTTTACATGCCTCGTAGATGTAAGGAAGTTGTCCTATACACGCACAATAACCAAGAAAAAAAAAAAGAAAAGAAAAGGAAAATAACGCTAAGTGACCTTTAGATATCTCTTTTTTCCTTTTGTTTTAAAATAGCATTAATATACTACACAAAGATAGAAAACTCTAGAGATGGGATGGAATGGAAAGGTTAAAGGCATCTTAAATTCACTAAAAGTGAGTTGTAATTTTTTTTTGTTTTGAATTTCTTAATAATATTACCCCAAGAGTCGAGCTAAAAAATATGCATTGTTTTTTCCTGAAACAGAAGTGAAAAAAATGACAGTACCAATATCCATGTCAGAATTTCTTTTTTTTGTTTATATTTTAGAAAAAACATTTTCTCTACAATAAGTCTTCTAAAGTCAAAAAGAGTCAGCTTGTCATAAAAGAAAGCTGCCCAGTCTGATAAAATTCAGAAAAACAAAAGCGCACAAATAATATATGAAACGTCAGGTCTTCGAGAAAGATTCCTCATATTGACAATGAATACTGGAACATTAAGAAATTCTCTGCCCGTTGTCCTAAAACAGTAACCGTCTCAGGACATCATGCACTTTAACCTTTTCCCGGGTGTGAGTGTTCATCTGTCCGTGTGTGCATTGCAGACACGGATCTACTTATTTGTACAACTCCCTCTGGTGGCTAACAGCTAACATCACTACCCCATGATCAGCTGGAGTACGAGGAGCGCTACTTACTTTAAGGTGCCTACTTTGGGAGGCATCGTTAACGTCACTGGGTGAGCACAGTCATAGCAATGCTAATCACGTGGTTAACCCCTTTAATGTTACACGGACGCTTGCACTTTGTTGCAAAAAATTAAAAACCTTCCCACTATTGACCGTTGCGCACTCTAGTGATGTCTGTGGAGTGTTTATGAAACCGTTTTCTGTGCTGTACCAGAATATTTACACTACTGACTTCTGTCTAGCCCAGCCGGTCATTTTGGGCCACTGTTATGTTTGGATATACACGATTCCGTACTGGGAAGACACCGATTTACAGAACTCCACGTATGCTCTGGAGTGGCTGTAGAGCTCTGCGTGAGCGAATGTGTTCATGAGTGAGCGTATGAGCGAGCGTGAATCACTTAGTCCACACACATAAAGCATGAGAAGGTCAGCCTGAAACACAAGCATTTCAACAGTCATTGAAAAAAAACAAGAACATATTAAAAATAAAGTAAATAATAATAATATTATAATAAAAAAAGAAAATAGTCCATCTACAATTGTTTTGTCTTTTTTTTTTTTTTTAGGTAAGGCTTCCTATGTCAATTGAGCAATTGTGTGCATGATTCGATGTATGTTCGATTACAACGTAAATGCATTTGTTTCTCAGTTTAAAAGGTTAGGTCCACTTCCCCTGTAGCTGCTCTGATGCTTCGCCCCTTCGCTCTCGGTGGCGGACATTTCGGTGGAAACCAACCCCTGTTGGTCCACACAGGGGAGCATGACACTAGCCCCAATCAAGGTCCATTAGATCACCTCCCCAGTTCGGGCAATTGGGAAATGAACCTAAAAGGACCAGAGCTTGACGACAACATATTTATAAAGGAAAAGAAATCGTCGCAGTCTCTATGTCCTCTTCCTCCACCAAGTTGCCGTTTGATCCCAGACTTTGGAGGGTGGTGGATACAAATGAATACAGTAGTACAGAGAGATACAGAGTCTGCTTGTTCTCCGCCGCTCATCTGCTCATGTAAGGCGACTGCTTAGGGACGCCGGCGTAGCTGTGGTGTGAGGGGCCCGTGTACATCATGTTGCCATGATGATTGGGCTGCATAGGCTGCTGTGGATAAGCCTGGCCTCCCATCATGCCCATCTGCATTTGCATGGGGTACTGGGCTGGCTGGTTCATGTAAGGCGGGTTACTGTGGTACCCGCTGTTCATCATGGGCTGCGGCATTCGGTAGCCAGCAGACATGGCAGCGTTGAGCGGATTCATGTTCATGGAGTTGTAAGCGGCGGGGGTAGGCATGAGGTTCGTCATCATGCCACGTTGCACTGCTAAAGTTCGTGGAGAGCCTTGCATGGTCACTCCAGAACTTCGGCTGTACAACTGTTGCTGGTGAGGAGAGCCTGTAGGAATCTGAGAGGCTTTGGAGCGAATCGAAATGTGGCCTTTGACTGTGGCCATCTGGCCTTGCAAGCGCTGCGTATGCGGAGGTGGCGGCAATCCAATGTTGGCGCCGGTCATGTTGCACTGGATCAAAGGGGAACCAAGATTCATGGAGCCGGAGCTCAGATTTGGAGGTGGGGTCATAGTGGGTTGTGCTTGGGGCAGAGGCGGGTGCGGAGAAGAAGCAAGCTGCGCTAAGCCTGGGTTGGATAATGAAACGCTCGTGGCGTATGACGTGACCGCAGCCGAATGGGAATAAGACATGGCATGGGGGTCCATAATGGTGTTGGTTAGTTGCTGGAGTTTGGCTAAGCTGAAAGAAGCCGAGTGTTGGCTGTATCCGCCAGCGCTGAAGTCTTGTCCCATGCGGTCATACAAACTCCGGCCTCCTCCGGCGCTGCTGGCGCTCTCGGGGATCTCCATGATCATGGGTGTGGAGGCGAAGCCATTTCCCATGCTGCACTGCGAGAGCGACTGCTGCTGAGGAGGTGGAGGCGGAGGAGCGGAGGGTGGAGGCTGTGGTTGAGGGTTTTGCTGCTGCTGAGTCGGCTGCGAGACTTTTTTCTGCTGCTGCTGGCTGGCGCTCGGTGGCCTTTCGATGACGCAGCCTTGCGGAGATTTTATTCCACAGCTTGGAGTGCTAGAGGAAGGTGGAGGCGGAGGAGGTGGTGGCTGTGGTACACCGTTTCCCCCGGCTTGCTGGATAAGGCTACAGCTGCCCATAGTGATCTGAGAGCTGACTCCTGTGCTGGATGACGTGGAGATGAAGGAGCAGCTGCTGCCTTGAGAAGCTGATGAAGACGATGACGATGGTGTGGTTGAACTTGAGGACGAAGACAAGGAAGGTGCCACCGCCGCTGCGGACATGCCACCTCCATTGCTTCCACTGCCACCTCCATTGCCACCCATCGTCGAATCGTAGCTGCTTGGATTGTCGTAGTTCTCCGTAGTGCTTTCAATACTGCCTAAATCACTAAATCCGCTGTCTACCACTTGTTGGGAGTGATCCGAAACTGACGGCACATCCATCATCGGAGAGGTCTCCATGTTTTGCAATGAGGGAGCGGATAGAGAGCTGGGATGCTCTGGGGTGATTTGGGTATATGCTCCACTTGCTCCCCCTCCGGTTCCAGAAGGGTTAGATACTCCTGATGCAGGATCCATCGGACCAGGAGTCATCCCAGGGCTGCTGACTGACCGGACAGACTGGTTCGGTAACGTAGGCATGGGTGGGTTAGGCATGGGACTGTGCTGGGAGGCTCCGCAGTCCTCCACCAGAGCAAGCGTCTCCTCCTCGCCCTCGGCGTGACTGTAGCTCTGCAGAGTCCGGCAGGCAGCTAGCGTCTCTTCACAGTCCTGGTAAGCTCCGTGGGACTCTGCGTCCTCCTCTTGGGCCTCGCCTTGCGTGAGAGACTGCACAGCTTGCACGGTTTCCAGGTCCAGCTCGCTGTTGTGGTGATGCGCGTGTTGCTGGTGGCTTAGGTCATCTTTGAAGTCGGGATGCTGGTGTGAGTGCTCAGTCTCTATCATGAGCACGGTCTTTTCCTCGACGTGTAAAGGATGCATGTCCATCGGCTCAGAAGGCACCGCAATCGCGGTCACTGTCTCTACAGCTGCTGCGGCTGCGGCAGATTCCTCCTGCTCTCGTCGACGCCGTTCATCAGTGTCAGTAGAGCTCATCTTCACCTCCTGCACTTCCTCTGCGTCCTCCTCCTCGTCTTCAACTTCTTCCTGTTTGCTGACGTAGTCCCTTGCCACGTTTGTCTGCATGTCTAAAAAACCCTCACTGCTCTGGGGTTCTTCTTTCACAGGGGGAGAGCGTGCAGGAGATGATGGTTCCTCCTCTTCTTCGTCTTCTTGCTCCTCTGCATCATCCTCAGATTCTTGGCCTTTTCTTCTTTTACTGCTACTGCTGCTGTCACTTTTCTCTTCAAGACGACCATCGCCTTCGTCGTCAGCATCGTGATCATCACTGCGCCGGCTTCCTGAGCCAGGTGTCGCTGCTGTTCTACGATTAACTCCGTTATCTTCATCCCGCTCTTCATCTTCCTCTCCATCAGCTCTCGGCTGAGAAACTCTGGTGCTGGAAGACTGCGACATGGTACGAGAAGGAGGACGACTGATCTTCTCGACTGACCACGGTCGGTCTTCCTCTTCGTCTTCCTCTTCTGGCTCAGACACAGGAGGCGGCTTGGGTACAGGGGGAGGGAGGTTGCCATTTTTTGGAGGCCGTCCTCGCCTTTTGGGTTTGGATGGCTCTCTGAAGTCTTGAAGGAAATCATCCTCCTCTTCAGAGTCTTTTTGTTTCTCAGGGCTAAGGTCGGATGTTAAGGCTCTGGCTGTCCTTTTACAGGTTTTGTCCTCCAATATTGAATTGTCTAGCTGCTCCTGAGCTAACCGGCTTCGGTCAAACTCTTGTCTGGCTGCCTCCTCTTGTGCACGCTGCAGGTAATAGCTGCGCGGTTTCCGACCGGGCTTCATTTTGATCTTTGGAGGTGGTGGGTCCTCTGAGGACGGATCTGCTAGACTAGTGTCAGCTGTCTGACAAGCTCCACTACCAGGCTTTCTGCCTGGACGCTTCTTCCAGTGGACAGGCTTGCGACTCTTGCCCTTAGGCCAGCCTTTCTTTCTTTTTACTGGAACCTCAGGCATATCAGCTGTAGTCCCTGTTCTCTGCGAGGCCTCTGAAGGTTCAGGTTTTCTCAGGACAGCAACTGGCTTCAGCACAGGAGTAGGATCTAAACAGAAGAGAATTTTTTTTTTTTTTTAAATCACAGAGGAGAATAATTTTTTTTAACAGGTCACAGTCCAATTCTCATTATTAACTAACTATTAACTTGACTTTTGGATCAATATACTCTTAATTACTGCTTATTAAAAGAATATAAATGTGAGGCACTGAAAGATTCCCACTTCTATTAGGTGTACTAACCATCTTCCTCTGATTCAGTCAGATTGCCTCTGTTGATGCTTTTTAGGGCAGGTCCCATGTGTTTGCGGGCTGCCGTGTAGCGACGCAGAGGGTTGCGAAACGGAGTTTCTTCTTCTAGTCTAGGCATGGGTCTTTCAGAATCGGAGTCAATAAATGGCTCATCCAGGACTTCAGTTGTCTCTGAGATAGTCTCTGTAACGACGCTGCTGTGGGGATGACTGCGCTGACGTATATGCCTCTTCCGCAAGGACTTCTGCGACTACACAGGGAGGAAAGCAAATAAAGATACAGAATAAGCCACTACATTTTTGGTTTCAGGTTTATGTAGCCTCTTAGAAAAATTCTAATATTAAGTCCACAGTGCGATATTTTAAAGACAAAGTCTTGGAAAAAAGTTCAAACATTTTAAAGTGAAATTATTCAAAATGAAGAATTCCAACTAATATTCTTAACTAAGAAAACTCGAGTCAGAAAAAAAAACACAGATGTGTGCCATACCTTGCATTTAAGTCCTAATGAGGGCTTGGTGAGGACAGGTGGTGAGCGACTTCTTAAGTCTTCCTCATCATCTTCATCTTCACTGCTCTCACTGATGAAGGCTGGCGGAGATTCACTTAGTCTTGTGGTGTGGGGCAATGATGAGAGGTCATCTTCCGGATCCTCACTAAGCCTGCGTTTTGGGCCACGCTTCTTCCGTGGAGGGCGCCCTCTGCTGCGTGACTGTGGAACTGTGGGGTGCCTAGAAGCTTCCAAGGGACAGGCTGATGTGGAGTCAGGCTCATTTTCTAAGGCCAAGCGCATTGGTGATGTCAATTTATGAATGCCAGTTCTTTCATCCTCATCCTCATCATCCTCCTCGTCATCTTCATCATCATCATCTTCATCGTCATCATCATCATCCTCCTCCTCCTCTGGGGGCCTTAGCTTACGGGGTCGACCTGGTCCTGTACGAGGTACATCCTTCACCTTGCCCCATAACCAGTTTTTGGGAGGGCGGCCAGGTCCCCTGCGCTCCCCATTAGCCGTAAGAAAAAGGGGAGAACGTTCAGGACTGAGAACACTGTTGCAAACAGAAGAGGAAGGAGGAGAGCTTTGGTTTTTTGGGAATGCTGGGAAGCTCTTTTTCTCTTCCTCTTTTTCCCGTTCTGCTTTCATATGCCAAGAGAGTGGTGAGCTCTTGTGGCTGGGTTTGATCTATTGAAGAGACACAGAGAACAGAAGTTCAGCTTTATGTACTGGCATTAGAGATGCACAACTTTTTGATTGATTATAAATGCAAATACATCTGGTCTATTACTGAAGTTTTTTTGAACAAATCTTTTGAATGAATGAGTCAAAAACATTATGTAACCATCACTTATCTCCACCAAATAGCGAAACAATGTAATCAATAAACATTTAAAGCGAAAATTACTTTCAAAAGATGATTTAAAAAAAAGTCGAGCTGCTTACATCTTTAGGCCCCTCCTCTCCTTCTTCCTCTTCCTCATCTTCATCCCCTTCTCCTTCAGATACTACCGTGTTGGTGACGATAACAGGTGTCCAGCGCAAGCAGTCTGGATCAACTTCTAGAAGCCGAGGTCTGGCTTTAAGTCGGGCCATGTGAGAGGCCACCAGTTTCTCTCGTCGCAGAACAATCACTCTATAACAAGAAAGGACAAGTCAGGAGACTACTACACTTCCTGCTACAAATGTAACAAACAAACAACTATGGGGTCAATAAGATTTCTTCACGTTTTGGAAGGAAACCTCTTATGTTCACCAAGTATTGAGTATCATTACATTTTATCTATAGCAAAAATGTAAAATTTATTTTTCATTATTTTTTTATGTTTACACACACACACACACACACGTATTTCCTCCAGGACTGAAGTTGCCCAGCCCTGCCTTAAAATAAAGCGTTACTGAAGTCTTTTGTAACAACAGTGTCTTTGGTCACAGTGTCTTTGATCAATGTAGTGCTACATTGTGTTAATTTCGTGTTAGCACTAAACAATGCGTAATCAAGTGAAATTATAGTGCGTGAGCATCTCCCTTACCGGTCCCCTCTCTGCTCCAGCATATTCAGATTGAGCAGAGTGGCTGTGATATCTTGAGGACAGATGCCAGTGACTTTGCTGAGTTTGCGGATGGTGAGCTGTCGATCTCTGATCTCGTGTAGGCACTCCAGCACCACACTACGCCAATATGCCATGTAGGAGAGCCGGCCAAGATCTGACAATGGTTTCTCTGGTGAGCCTGGCTGGCCTTCCCTCTTTGACAGCAGGTAGCCTGCACAGAGAATTATAACAGTTTATCCTCTCTGTCTAATGACACTCTCTGAAGGAGTAAAACTCTCCTTATGAGTGGAAAGATAATGCTTTTGCTTACTAAAGTCAATGAGGAATCGTCCATAGCCCTTGCGCTGGTATTGTGGAAGAATCATGATGCAGGACACGTTATACTTTTGTTGACAATGCTTCTCCTGAGGATAAAAAAATTTGGGAAATTAAACTAATACCCTTCTATTCATATGCCAAAAAATATATTTGCCAAACATGATTGTATTCTGTTTAAAGTTGCACATGCACAATTGCAAATAGTTCTTGTTTATTGATTGATTATTTATTATCTTAACTATTTAAAAAAATGAGTGCATAAACAGCATCCAAAATTCACTCTCAAAACAGGCAAAAACAAATAACTTTAAGCATCTTTTTCCAGGAGGATAATGCACCCATAAGGAAGCAAACAAAGCATCTACTGTGAGCATGCCACAAAAGCAGTAGAAACGCACAAAAAGCTGCAGTAACAACAAACACAAACTGCTCAACACTGTCCTGTAACTCAAAAGAGGTTTAGCTCACCTTTGAAAAGTATCCTACGAGATGGCATCCCTTGCTGTCGTTCTGTGTGAGCACATAGAAGAGGAAGGGCTCCACGTCATAGTACAGCGTCTTATGGTCCAGGAAGAGCTTGGCCAGCAGGCACAGATTCTGACAGTATATTGTGCTGACATTTCCATCCACCTGAAGTGTAGAAAACACGATTTCAGCTTTTGGTTGATTTACCGTGTCTTAACCAGGTATGTTAATATCAAGTGACAATGGCTGTGTTTACACAGACAGCTTGTGTTTCAATCAGACTTATTTTATTCTGACTGACGAATCTGAATTTAGGGTTTTATAAACGACAGGACTCACTCAATCAAATGAACCATTTACAAACAGATTATCTGGTCGCACGTAAATGTTGCCAATGTGAAGCGACATTTCAAGAATTCAGACACTGTAACACTAACAATCAAATCCCATTCACAGTTCATATTAGCAAAATGCATTCTTAATTTCAAAAATATATCTTTCAATTACTAAATCAACATTTTGAAAGAAGTCCACAGGAGCAGAGGCTGTGATAAACTGCACGGCTCCTGCTTTTCCGATGGGCTGAACGCCAGCAGTGTTAGCTTTTAGCAGTGCTGCCACCCCAGGTAGCCTGCTGAGTCAGGACCAGACTGAAACCTGAGCCTCTAAAACCAACTGGTCAAACAGGAAGGCAAGCAGTAACACACCCGGCAACAGAGCAGTGTTGATTAATGTGGAACATACAGGCTATGGACACGCAGAAGAAAAATACAGGCATCGGTTCAGTGTAAGAAAGCTGAACACAGTTAGTGCTGATGTGATGGACTGTGTTTTACTGGTGTAAAGCCTCAGCACCAGTCATGCCTTTTGGCCATAGCGACACCTCCATCGTTTAGATTTTTTACAGTACTGAAAATAATTTAGAGAACAAACATTACAATTAACATGGATGCAGCGAGCATCACATCATCACAGATCAGATTTAATTTATCATGCAAGGAGAAACTGACCAGAGTGAGGTGTGAGTTTCACAAGTATTTTGCATTGTGAAAAGCCTGTTGACTTCTGCCATGCATCTAATGTGATATTATATATATTTTTAAACATTTGTTTCTTATATATTTGGTCCCATTGTGTTTGCTGATTTTTATTTACACAGTATTTTTATTATTACTATTTTTGTACATCAAGTATGCTGTGTCTCCAAGCTTTTAATTCATTTCGCTGATGTTTTTACCATGTGGTATTTTTACATGAACATAAGCTGAAAACACTACCTTTATTGCTTTTCTATAGTATACAACAATAATTGGTATTGTAATGTTCTACTACAACCAAACTTAATCTTAAGCACACAGAATAACATAAGTGGACTTTAAACAATTAATTGCCACTTTGAACGATTTGTAATTGTGGCATATGTAATCGTAATTGCAATAAGAAAACTATTAAATGTGCAGCCCTACTTTTTCTCAAAACTGACTTTGCTGACTCCTTTCACAATCCACATTTTTACTAGAAGGTCTTTTAATGGAAAAAGTGTAAACAAAAATAACTCCATTTTGTAATTTTGCTCCCTGTGCCGCCTCTTGCCAGCACAGGTCACACGTGGTTGTCAATTTCCAAACGCAAGCGTGTTAAATCAGTACAATCTGGTCTGAGAGCATTGATTAGAGCACACCTATTCAGATCTGCATGTCATGTTTACACCTAAATGGTCTTTTACAGACACAAAGGATGTAGTAAATCACCATTAGTGAGTATACAACAATGAGAGCTTGCCATTCTACATTTAGAGCGGCATCATTACAACACCTTGTGAGGGCAGGAAGCGGGCGGATGTCGTTGCCGGAGCTAGTGTGGGAGTGTGCGCACATATCAGTGTGAATGAGATTTCCTTTGTTGGCTCAAAACATACAAACACACACATTTGCGTGTACATGACTAGAGTGTCAACGAGCATATGTCTGTGTTGCCAAGAGTGTATAAACAAAGACGAGCGAGCACGAGTGTTTGTGGTTTTTATCTGGGCGGAGATTTCTTTTCCTCACCTCGAACACGGACACGTCATCTTTCCTGTAGATCTCGTTGGCAGGCGGGTGGAACCAGTTGCACTTTCGCATGTGCTGGTAGAGAATGCTGCGGCTCTTCATGTAGCGCAGACAGAACTCACAGAGGTAGAGCTTAGGGAGCCTGTCACATCCAAACAAGCACACATCAGTTTACACAGTTCAAAGGTGCACAAGCACATCTCTCTTGTGAAAGCATAGAAAAAAACAAAACAGTATGAGGTTAAGATTTATGACGCCGATTCCATTTTGTGACCCATCACTGATGAACTACTACCATGTTAAATATTAACAAACATATAGCGGAAGTCATTAAATGTGCCTCATACAAGGCCACTAGCAGATTTAAAACATGGCACAATCAACAACTATCAATCAGAAAAGTGGGCATGGCTATATGTATTTAATGTTTCAGTGCAATCAAAATATTTTGATATCTTTTGCCAACATTTATTCATTTCATAAATAGTCGCTTGCTTAATACTACAACATTTTCTTTTATAAAAGTGTGTCTCCATGAATCTTGCATCAACTGTTACCATATTTTCCCTTTAAATCAGTGGAAGTATCTCTCAGAATTGTGTAGGCTACAGGAAATGATGTCACGTTCACTCACTGATAAGATCTGAAGCACTGAAAAAAGTATCTGTGCTCTCTCTGAGAAAATATTAAAATCTAAAAACATCTTACACCAAGAGTTATTGTGTACAACATCAACTCTGTTACCACAATATCAGAAGGAAAATGTATTACTGATCTCACACTGGGTTATTTAAAGCTCTTTAATCATGTTTTCATTTGTGTCATGTGCTCTTAGCATTTATTTGTTATTAATAAAATACTGGGAAGTTAGTGAATGATTATGAGATGCTGTTGGTCACCTGCTGTACTCCTGTGGGTATGGAGAAGAGTACCACGTCTGGATTTCATACTTCCCAAACTCTATAACAGATGGGCAGCGCATTTGGGGATCCGGTGGACCAGTCACCCCGACTTTCTATAAGAGATAAAGTACAAAAAGAGTTAAGACAGATAAGCTTAAAATTTGGAGACTATTAAGCCACAATGCCTTTTTTCCCCAGAGCATCCTGCCACACACACAAAAAGAACAGTTACTCTTTCACACAAGAAACATGCCTAGGCTCTGCCTTTTGTTCTAATATTCACAAACAGTTTCTCACAAGCATACAGCGCCACACTCAAGCTTACAGGATTATTATTAGCTCTTATCCGCAGCCCAAGTGGAAATTCAGAGCATCTGCCACTTGCCAGCCTGCTGACACTCAGTAGTGATCACACACTTCTCTGTTCTGCATCTCACACACATACGCAATGTGGAGGTGAAACAGCTTGTGCCGAACAGTCAGTCAGAACATGCCTTGTTGGTTTTAAAAATATAAATGTTTGTGAATTGTAGGATGCTCTAAAATTATTACTCTGTGCTGTTAAAGAGGAAACACGCACACGCAAGCAAATTATAGACATCATATAGCAAGTCCAAGCAATCAGGCTGAACGAGGATCAATAGAAATTGTTAGTGTATGTGCATGTTCGGTGAACAACCTACCAGATGCATTTGTTGCTAAACTATTAACTGCAATACAATATTTTAGAGCTGGTATTACATATTTTTGCCTTCTGTGATTCAATCCCTTACTCACATGCAGCTATCGCTCCCTAAACTTTGCAGTGTGCACATGTATGGTATAGAGCGCACATTCAGTTAATAGTATCAGACTGCAGCATGGTATCTGTCTTTGCTGGCTGCTCAACAAAAGCATACTGGATCTGATGCTGCGTGCGAATATGATTGTCTCTCTCTGGGTTAGTGAGTGTTTTTCTTCGACTGATGGCCTCAGGCAGTCAGAGACTGGCTGCTTCTGCTGGGACCTTCATATCTCTCACACACACACACACACACAAATCAGCCAATCAGTCTACACATGTGCATTGTGTTTGTGCGTGTATCACTGAGAGAGGCACCAGCTGTCAAGATAATGGAAACTCTCAAATCCCCCACATTACATTCTGCAGAGATAAAGGCCTTCACAGCTTCCAAGTCATTGCTAATACAGCAAAAGAGAATCAGTGACTGCAAACAAACAACAGGCACCGCTACCATCAAGCATACAGTTTTTCAACAAGAAAAATTCACTTTGTTTATATAAAGATCTGTCAAACTTTACACATTAGCATATGCGTTTAATTAAATATGTTTAACGCTAAATTTAATTGATGCATTTATTAAGATTTAGAACAGTATCAATCTGTTCTGTGTGACTTCACAAGGTCTCACACACAGCTCAATTCTCTGCAAATGAAAAAGGATGATTTATGAATGAAATTCAGATGGGACGTTACTCAAAAGCAAACACATCTGTGTTCCTGTAATGTAATGTTCTGTACCTGTAGTGCCAGTTCCTGAATGTGTCTAAAGAGCTCCAAGTCTTTCTCAGTTAGATTTTCGTGTCCTGGCAGTTTGTCTTCGTCCTCCCGCCAGTTGTCTCCACAATCCTGATTGTCTGTGATTCAGAAAAACACCAAGACAGTTAAAACAGCCAAAGAGTGAGTGAGAGCACAAACATGACGCTACAGAGCAAAAAGAGAGTCATTCATTTTATACAACTTCCTACCTAGACAAAGCATGACAAGATTAAATGTATTCTTTCTTCAAGTATCAGATGACATTAAAGCCACTTATAATATTATAAAAGAGGTTTATTTTAACGTGTCCTTGTTATAGTGTACTCCTTATATATTCTCAAATTTTGCAACATAAATTGGTGAAGAAAGCAATGCAGCCACATAACTATTTTTCAATGAACAGATATATTTAGCATAAAACACCTATTAGTTAATATTAAATTATGAACAGTGGTTTGAATAATGTCTCACTCGTGAACACTTCACTCGTTTCATTACTGAATCAATCAGTGTTTTTGATCGAATCTTGATTCAAATCACAAATACCTTTAACAGCCACTTACAGAGCGCCAGGAAACTTTCAAAAGATCTATGTGGTCATGACCATAGTGTTAATATCTTTACTATTAACTTTGACCCCTGTATTTCTGTGATTATATGTATGAATACACGAACAATACTTTGTATCTTCGATGAATAGATGATGGTAGCGGTGTTAGAAGCAGCACGAACGCAGATTGAATGTTCTGGTTAGGGTTTATCAAAGGTTTATTAGACATGGGTGAGTCTTAAACCTGTAGCTCTAGTGAAACTCTATCAGTGTTTAACCAAGTACGCATACTAAAAGCCCCAATATTAGGACGCTGTTCAGTGAGACTATATAAAGCAGACGTACTACAGCAGACGTGGCTGAATAAAAACGCATGCTTTTTAGGGGTGGGAGTCTTTTACCATCTCACGATTCAATTCGATTCCGATTCTTGAGGCCACGATTCGATTCAAAATCGATTTTCGATTCAA
>JAUCNO010000795.1:2736208-2749851 GCA_032353835.1 Enteromius viviparus
AGGAAGTGCACTAAAACATCAGTCAGTAAGGTTTTAAGAGCTTTATAAATGAAAAAAAAATTACGGTCACTATTGTGACCGGTGGGATTAAATGGGTTATTAAGCAAAGGTATTTTAAAGTCAGCCGAACAATCAAATAAACAAACACAACCGACTCGCTGTTAACTGATCTCTACCTTTATTTTCTGTTGATATATACATATATAAAAAATAAGGGCATATGTACAATGGTAATAAATATCCACTTTTTGTACAAGCAAAATAAGTTACTTAACATAATTACCTAAAAAACAAAAGAAAAAAAATAACAACAGCAAGGTATCTTGAATTGCAAGAAAAGAGAATTTCGTAATACAAAAACTCACAAAGTAACAGCAGGTTTAAAGCCACGTGAGATGAAATGGACTGAGATGACCGTATTTTATTTTCTAATCAAGCAGGAAATACTGGTCAGTACAAAAAAGCCATGCATGATGCAAACAAGCATATGCAACACTTCTGGTCGCTCAGTAAAATCATGTCATTAGACAGGCTTATCAAAGCGATTGGTGAAATTAAGAACGGTGAAATTTCACAATTTCAAGAGAGTCAGAAGCCCACCCTGAGAAGTCCTGGCAGAAAGGATTGGGTCCTTGTTGATCTGACATATCTCAGCGCTCTTTTTAGTACAAAGATCTTTTCTGACGAGTGTAAACGTCCCTCGTAGGCTGTGAACGCTAGATCGTAGACTAGAAAAGAGCTGATGACAGAATGGAAATCCGCTTGAGAAAATCGTAAAGCTCTCATGCTGCAAAGAATAGCATTCCACCAAAACAAGAGTAGTAGTAACAAAGATTTCAGACAACACTTGAGTTCTGTGCAATGGACAAATTCCAGAACATAAAAACAGAGAATAAAACGAAACGAAAAACAAGAAACGGAAGAAACACGTCTGCAGTCTGCTTTGGCTTCACCCGAGGTGAAGAGGCACAGGTACGAAAACTGTTCCTTTTTTTTAGAAATACACGAGACTACTGTTTTGTTGTTGAAACTGATACGATATATTTTGCAGAACACCATGCAATGAAGTCTGGATCCGTGATGAGCGTCGTAGTGCCTCTCCACCCGCTGGGTCATGAAAAAAATCTCCTTCATTTGTCTTCACAATCAAAGTCAACAGAATGAAATGTCCTCTGTTTTCTGTTTTCAACCCTGTTTTTGTATTTAGTCTTTAAGAGATGCAAAGCCCACACTGAAAGACAAAAGAGAGGCAGGTTATAGCTTTTATATCTATATCTATACAGCTTTCATTCAGAGAAAGACAAGTGAAATTATGTCTATTAACATAATTGTTGTCATACAAATCATAAAAATGTCAGAATAAATGTCAATCCATCTCACATATCAGGAATTTAACCATTCAATACTTAACAAATAACTTCAGAATAAATCTCAGATAAATATTGTACATTGATGACCCTGGAGCACAAAGCAGTCATAAGAAGCATAAGTATATTTATCCTCTGGTTTCACAGACAAGGCTTGAGTCCTAGACTAAAATGTAAATCTGAGCTGTTTTAACTAAAATAAACTTGCACTGACTGATCTTAAAACATACCAGAGCCTTTGTTTTGTCTTAAGATGCACACTAGTAATGTTTTTTTCTAAGGCATGTCTATAAAAAATGATTTAAATGTCTGTGAAACCGGGCCTGTATGTGTCAGAATGATCCATTTTTATTTTTTGACAATGGGATACTAAGTAAAGATCATGTTTCGTGAAGATATTTAGTAAATTAAACTTATTATTTAACCTTAAATTGATTAGTTACATGTATTGCTAAGAATGTCATTCGGACAACTCTAAAGGCCATTGGCTCCCTCAGATTCCATATTTTCTTCTGCTAGACTGCTAGTTACAAAGTTACAAAGTTACTTATTAGAATGTCTAAAGTGGACAATTAAAATAAAGTGCTACCCATAATTTCAAAAGCCTCCATATATATTATAAATGCTTAAATATATATATGATTCTGTGGCGTCGCACCTGTGTTTGATCAGCCGCAGCCTCCGCCATTCATTCTGGACATCTTCAAAAAGTTCAGCTTTGGCTTCATAACGTGGGAAGAGTCTTCTACACCAATCCAGAGGGAAGGTTTCATTCCATCCTGTGGCTTCACCTGCTGTATCATGTAGGCAAACACTGGGGTTGTACTTCATTTGGCAGCTGGAGCCAAATATATACAGTAATGCACTTGCTGTCACATCCAACATTCTGTCGCATGCTACTAGCACTGCTAATCCTTTCACATTTCAGATGAAGCGATCGTAATTGTAAAAAAAGAAGAAGAAATCCTTGCAATAAACAAGACATGGAAAAACCTCACAATATATTAGTGCCGCAAGTCTCAGTACACATTCTCAGAAAAACGACTTTAGAAAAATCATCGAGCCGCGAAGAAAGAAAGGCAAAGCGTTTGTTCGTTATTCAAGTCCTGCTTCGGTTTTACAGCTCACTCCTCGAGCGTGATTGTCATCGAGCGATTTGAGTTTATGCATCTCAAACGTGTCGTCAAAAATAAACTCTGCATCCTCTCGCCAAACGATATCAGTCGCAGATCAGACCCACGGCTACATTTGGTTTGTTGGGTTCCTCTCCGAGATGTACCTGCTTTTAGCAGAGGCTCTGTCACTCCGGTCCTTCCAATACAGACATGTACAAAAGCTTGTCGAATATTAGTAGTGCGAGAACCAGAATAATCCAAGGGAATGTCGTGAAGCCTTACGGCACAGGAGATGGAAGTGCTGACGGAGAAGAAAGAGAGTTTGCGGATGAAGAGAGTTCCCCGAGCAGGAGGGAGGTAGCTGAGGTTTTCCCGCGTTGTTGTTTTTTTCCCGCGAGGTTTACACCGAAGACTCCTCGGGATTGGCGTCGGGAAGCACGCTCCTCTGCTGCAGAGTTTTCCGGAGCTCCTCTTTAAACGGGCTGGAGTAGTCGCTGTCTCGGCCGCCCATCCCGAGGCCCTGGATGCTGGACCTCTCCTCTCCGGCCGTGCTCAGGTTGAGCCGGATGTATCCGTTGGCGTTCGAGCTCCGGATGTTGGTGAGGCTCAGTCTGCTCGGAGAGTGAATGGGCTGACCGGGAATGGTGCTCGGGGAGGCAGAGCTTCCGGTGGAGCACAGTGCATGCCCAGGCACGATTTTGAGTGAGCCGTCCGAGTAGTAATAATTGGCCCCCGTTTCCCAAAAGCGGTCCTCGTCGTTCGCCATCTTGCTCGGGACAAACGACGGGCGGCTCGGAGGCTCTTTGGGTAAAGTGATGGGGTACACCAAAGTGCTCTCCAGAGGCTTCATCTCCGCCCCTTTGCCTAGCGCCAACTTCAATCGTCGACGCAGATACAAAGATACGATGAGCAGCAGCAGACATGCGGCTCCCAAAGTGATCACCAGGACCCAGAACAAGCCCATGCTTCCGTCCGGGGCCCGGGCCTCCATGAAGACAGGTGCGCTGGCCACCACTGCCACCTGGTACCTCTCTGTCTGGAACTTCACGCCTTGCTCCTCCGAGAAGCAGATGTAGCGGCCCGCCTGAAGGGGCCCAGCCTGGGGGATGATGAGAGCACGGAGGGCATGGTCGAATCGGGGCCCTGGGCCCTCACTTTCCACCAGGGCCAGCTCACGTTCGTTGAGCTCCCAGAAAGGCTGGGCCAAGTTGGAAACCAGATGACAGGGCAAAACCAGATCCGACCCAACAACCACAGTCACATTTCGCAACCTAGAATGATCTGGAGGGAAAAAACAACAACATTAATATGCAATATTATTTAATTTAATAAAAATACAAATCAATAATATTAAACAAATGTAATAATAACATTTTAGCATCATTTTTTTAAAAACATTTTTTTACATTTACGTTTTGTTTTATTAAAAATATTTCATTTTTTTATTAAATAGTACAAATTAATAAAATGTAATAAATGCAATAATGTAGTAATATTTCTTTACATTGTGTGCTTGTTTTGCTAATAGTTTCTGCTAAAAATTATAATGTTATGAGGGAAAAAACACTTCAATTTGATAAATATTAATAAATCAATAAAATGTACTAAACGCAATAATATAGTCAATTTTTTTTTATATTTCCTACATTGTTTTATTAATAGTTTCTGAACTAACTGAATGTTATAGGGGCAAAACAAATGATACAATAATGATGATTATAAGACTCTAATTTTCATTGTTTTTAATTAATATTTAAATTTATTTACATGAAAGGCAGAACAAATAATAAAAAAAAAACTTTATTTATTTATTTTTTACAAAAACGCAAAATTAATTAAAATTAAATTTGCATTCAATATATCACAAAAACACATTTCAAAATATTTTTTTTTGCCATAATATAAATTCCTATTAGATTTTTGTGGGTTACCTAGAGAACTGTGTTGTGTTTTGCAAAAAGTGTTTTATCAAACTTAAAGGTCGAGAATTAGCGAAAGGTTTAGCAGACTTAGTGTGTGCTTCTGCTGTTTGAGAGTCAGCTTTTCAGAAACGATCTGACAAGTGAAGATTTAGTGTGTAAGCAGTTGAAAAAAACTGTTATAGAAAAATAAGATTTAATTGTAGAATGATCCGCTTGATTAATGTCTGACTCTGACTGATGCTGAATGTGCCAGCACAAATTTGTGAATTCATAAAGTGTTGTTTCCACTTGTTATCTGCCTAATAAATCACAATATTCCTAAAACGTTAGTGTTTTCTCTTAGGACAGGTGGTCTAATAAATGTGTTGAGCACTGTATATATATGCTTTTGTGTCAGTAATCTGCTTGACTCCTGGAGCTCTAATGGAAAAGCGCTCTATTCAGGGGCACAGGCCTGCGGGGCGGCATAAGTCTGACGTACCTGGACTGGGGATGGAGAAAGGCTTATCAAACTTGGCTTTTCCTCGGCTGAACCTCTCCAGCATGAGGTCCTGTGAGAGCGTGGATGTGGAGCTGTGGGGGGGAGCACAAATATTGATGATGTGTCAGAAGGCTGTTAGACACACTGCTATACATATGAAAATATGAAAATAAAGAGGAGCGCATAAGAGACATGGATGATTGTGAAAGGATAAAGTGTTGAGAAGGTTACTTTGAAAATGTAATAGGTTACAGACTACAAGTTACCCTATTTAAAATATAGTAAGTTACTATATTAGATGAATGTAACCGATTACATTTCATTACTGTTCTGAATGTTTTTAACTTTTAATTGTTTTAATTCATTATGAGTCAATGCAATTTAAGAGATAAATCAATTAAATCAATATGTGTGTGTGGGAAAACAACCCCCTTTGTAATTGTTAACTTTTAGTAACTGTCATTTAATTTCATATTTTTTATCCAGAACTTTAAACGATTACAGTCACATTTGTTTCGGGTAACAATTTTTTGAAGGTGTCCTTGATGCACATATTACATGCAATTACTACAGTAATAACAATTTATTTTATATAATTACATGCCAGTAACCCTAATCCAAACCCTAGCCCTAACCCTAAACATACAGTAAGTGCATGTAGTTAATAAATATGACTTAAAGTGAAATTATAATAATTAAAGTGTAACCAAAAGTGTTACCTTATTTTGTAATTAACTTATGTAACACTGTTACGTACATGTAACTAGTTCCCTTTCAGTCGGTCACTTGCGATCTCAATTCGTCGGTCATATCCGACGTGACGTCTCTGTTCCCTCTTTAGGGAACGAAGGGTTACATATGTAACCGAGACGTTACTCCACAACACCAGTTCTTATAATAGTTAACACATGTAACGTGTAACAAATAACCTTAAGATAAAGTGTAACCATGTTTTGTAATTAAATTATGTAACAATGTTACATGTAACTAGTTTCTCCACAACACCAGTTCTTATAATAGTAATTACATGTAACATATAACAAGTAAAACTTAACAAAAAAATTGTTACCTTATTTTGTAACTAACTTATGTAACGCTGTCACATGTAACTAGTTACGCCAAAACCCCAGATCGTATAATAGCAAAGACATGTAACATGTAAAATTGAAACCTTAAGATGAAGTGTTACTTTACTTTGTAAATAAATAACATCCTTCAGTCACATGTAACTAGCTCCTCTCCAACACAGACAGATGAACGTACCCGCGGTGGAGGTCGATGCGGACACAAGCGCGTCCCTCGCTGTCCCAGGCGCAGTATGGATCTCGGGACAGAAGGCAGTCTGGCTGTGAATGGTAGCGGCTGCAGTTTGCCAAGGGCAGCTGAAGAACCTCCGAGCGCGAGCCAATGTACAAATACTTCTACAGAGAACCAATAGAAAGATTTGGGAATGAATCTTGTTGGGAAAGTTACTTTCGAAAAGGTAATAGGTTACACTATTTAAAATGTAAACAGTGGTGTAACTATTTCAATGACTTTATTAAAGTAATGTTACTGATTATTTTTTTTAAATTTCTAATGAATGTTTTCAACTATTATTCATTTTCAAACATAAAATCCAAGCAGGGTTAACCTGACAGCAACGATTACTGCCAGACTTGAATTAAGATAATAATAATTTAATTTAAATCACACAGACTGCAGCTCCCTTCACTTTGGGGTGATTCTGAGATTTAATAATGATTTTAAATGATATATTTTAATTGATATGATAATGTTTTTGAAATCAAATCTTTGCATAGGTAATAAAAACAAGCGTATGCATAAACCAAAATGAAAAATAAAGTACTTATCAAATAGATGTGTCCTAAACGCCTGAAACAATGGTGTCTCATATTTTAGAGCAGTCAATGAAATGTGTATGTGTAGAAAATATTCAGATGTAATGCCCCATGCACTCATTAATATTTTGTGTTTGTTACATACACTTACTGTACTAGAAACCCAACCCAAACCCTACTCCTGACCATGTGAAGAGCATGTATTGCTCAGCACTTAAATGCATAATTACACAGTAACACGAACACCGTAAAATAAAGTCTAATTTTTTTTGTGATCAGATTACATTATTCTGTAACACGTAACTACCTACTCCCTAGCACTGGGAATGAATAAGTAAAACAATTCAAGCAAGTCAATTATTTTTGGCTATCAGTGCATTTTCTGTTTTTCGATTTGAACAAAAGCAGTTAATGCAAGTCAGACGGGAGAGCTGCGTTCAAAGAGATAAGAAATTACTTTGCTGTGTAAGATGGTGAGGCTGTCCACCGGCTGCTGCCGATCAAACAGCTGGATCTCTTCTATCACATGAGCTTCTGAACCCAGAATCACCACACGCTGGAGCCATCCATCCGCTGAGCCACAAACAGTGAGGAAAAATTATATTCATAGAGGGAGAAATAATAGAATAGGGAAGGAGAGGGGAAAAGCAGAGAGAGGAGAGACAAATAGTCCATTAATGCATCATCAACACACGACATATTTCTCCGTCATTGGATTTTAGGAACAAGGGTACGCCGATTACGGCAGGAAAATTGAATACACCCCAGCTGGTGCCGTGACCTATCATAACTCGGTATGTGTGTGTACTCTATCCCGTCCTCTCACACAGTGCTTGTCACAGATAATGTGCCACTGACCCTTCTCTCCGTCAGGAGAAAAAAGAGAGTAAGGAAAAGGGATAACAGAGGAGAGCGGAAGAGCTACAGGGTGTGCTTTACAAATCCACCCTGACACTTTTGCTCATGTCAGACTATCTATGTTCACTCCTAATCCTCAGTCCAAGACTCTGATTCTCTCTGCCACACACACACACACACACACACAAGCCTGCTGCCTGCACTCAAAACAGCTAATAGTGGCTGATGTGAGGTTTAACTATCCTTTACTTGACGTAGAAATGCATGTGGCTATTTGCAAATTAAATAGGTCTAGCTTCCGATGTGAACACACTGGTTTGTAGCGCAGACAGTTTAACCACTGACTGCACATTGTTATTCTTGTCATTATTACCTCAACCATAAACTAACTTCTGCGTATATGTATCTTCTGTATACTTCAGGAGTTTTGTTTTTCCATTTTACTTGAATTATTAATCTTAGTCTTGCACCGTGATAAATTAATATGTAAAAGTAAAAAAGGCAAATAAATCATCACTAGTCATTTTAAATTTTTAAATAGTCTTAAGACGTTAAAAATATCTATATTTTTAAGAATAAAAATATATTTCAAAGAATATATATATATATTTATATATAATATTAAACACTTATGTAGTCTCATAAGTAATATGATGTTTAATGTAACGTTTAATTTCAACTGAGTAATAATTAAAAAATGGCAAAATTGTTCAAAATTTTATGCTGCTTTCTTTTCTGAAAATCGTTGGTAAACCGACAAGGTTAAGGCTTGTTGTACTGCATTTGTCTTTTGTGTGCACTTGTTGCAATACTGGACTCATCGGATGCTTTAAAGAGACGCACGGACATGATTAAGCCTTGAGTGTGAGTGTGTTTACAGGAGATTGCCAAGGCCAAATACATCTTTTCAGTTTTTATTTGAAGGTCTGACCTTCCTGCATGACAGGAATCAACTGGCGGAGGTGACTTTTTCCACTTAGATACAACGTTATGGCTAATAAAATGCTTTCTTTTGCTGCTCTATTCACAACAGTGCACAAAAGGACAAAGCAACAATGAAGACGATGCAGAAAACTGTCCAATAAACCCTTCACAACGAGATACCGCATTCTTCACACATTTAACTTTCAGTAACATACCTGTGCCGATGAAGAGCATGTTGTAGGGTCTCTGGTCCAGCGAGCTCACTCTGTCCACTGCTAGTCGGGTGAAGTTGATGCCTTTAGTGAGCAGCAGGGGGCGCGCTTCTGCCCGGTCCTCCATCAGCGGATGCTTCTTGGCAAAGTTTAGCGTAGCGTCGGGCAGTTGCAGAGAACTGTTGTAGCCGTTCTCTCTGTCAAAGTTTGTGATGCACTGTGGAAAGAACAAGAAAGGAAGCTTGATGAGGGATTTTTATACATTTTTATACAGCATGCCGTTCTGTATCCGACAAGTATTTTTGCAATATAAATATACAGTAGATCTAGAATAGAGATTGCTAGAGGGTTGTTTTCTATTTTTAATTTATCAAATCAATCATAAGAGAAAGTAAAGGTTTGAACAGACTTCACCTGCATATATACAGTATATATAGCACATTTCCATTCAGCTCTATTTTACCTGTTTATTTTGACCCTCTAGCACTCTCTATTCTATATATCTCTACTTGTTTTCTTTTCAATTATTAAAAAAAAGATCCCTGTGACAGTAGCATTCTCTATTCTTTTGACTTGTTTTATTTTTATTTGAAAAAATGCCTTTTAACACTAGCATTCCTTGTTCTTTTTTCATGCTTGTTTTCTTTTATCTATTAAAAACAAATCCTTTCGCACTGTGCTATCTGAGACTGGTCACATAGCACTTGCCTATCACTGCTCTTTTGTTGGTTCTGATTGCTTCTGTTGTCCTCGTTTGTTAAGTCTCTCTGGATAAAAGCGTCTGCTAAATGACTACAAATTTTTTAGTTCAGTCCTGATAAACGTAACCACACTCCTCTGCTTCATCTCACAATATCTCACAAACAAGTTACAAATCACCTTTTCTAAACCTTTTCGACATACACTTTAAAAATACGGTGCTAAGAAGAACTTTTCAGACCATTTAACATCTGAAGAACCTTTATGTTTCACAAATGCTTCTTTGTAGCAAAAGAAGGTTCTTCAGATTATAAAAAGATAAAAAAGAGATGTTTCTTTATCTGAATGTTGAAGCTCCCTTGTTTTTAAGAGTGTACTCTCACTCAAACTCTTTTTCCACTCTTAATCCAACAGGACACTTATTAAGTTGTGATTTACGGGCTGAGAAATAACTGTATGCACAAAAGACTATTTTTAGAAGACTGCTTAGTCACGGCCAGCGTCTGCTGAGCTCACCGCTCCGGGTCGAGGGCTGGGAACAGTGCCAGTGAATCGGCCCCAGCGCTGAGACGACTCCCTGTACTCCTTATACGGCCCGTCGAACACGTTTTTCACCTCTCCGATCTGGTACTGACACACAGCAGACACGTCCACGTCCCCCCTAAGAGAGAGAGAGAGAGAGAGCGCAAACATGAAGAGAAAGAGTCCGTCTAAACTACATCGGCTGTTTTATTACTGTAATAGCCTTACTGTCAACATAATTACAGTGCAGCATTTTCTACTCTTGAGGAACGCGGCTGGATGTTTGGCACAGGGACGCTTTTACACTCGCAGAGGACAGAGCGACTTTCACAACTACTGATAAATACACTGTTTTTGCCAAAGCATTTGGACTCTCTCTTCTAATGAGCAGGTTTGGCTGCTTTAGTAGAAACCTTAATGTTTAAGCATGTAATGTATATATAGTGTGCATCTCATATAACTGTTTGCACAAGAGTCTTCTCTAATCTCTGACGTGACAGTGCCTCTTTGTATCAAGGTTCAAAAAGAAATGACTGAACCAGATTTTGAGCCAAAAACTCCACTGATTGCACATATGTGACCTAAACCACAAAACCAGCAATTTGTTACATTTAGATATTTTTTAGATTGTAGATATTTGGCTGAGATACAACTGTTTGAAAATCTGGAATCTGAGAGTGCAAAAAAATTTAAATATTGAGAAATTCACCTTTAAAGTTCAGTTTTTAAATGCTGTATATGAATTATGTTGTCATGTTTTGTTGCCATAGTTTTGGAAGTAGCTTTTTCTGTTTTAAAGAAGGGGTGCCAATACTTTTGTCCATATAGGATATGTACAGATCACTTGTGTTTGGTGATGAGTTTTTGGCTCAAGGTCTGCATTCTAGTGTTCTGCTGGGATTAGGACATTTCTTTTGAATGCTGCTTTAATTAATAAAGTTTTTTTTCTCAATATCATGCAATTTATGATAAACCCTGCTTGAACTGGAACAATACGAAGAAAGAATTATGGGAAAAAGAGTCTTCTGCCTTGTTCCATAATGTATGTGTAACATTATATGTTAAAACATTAAGATTAGTACTCATGGAAATGACTGAAGCACCTTTTCATTTAAAGGGGGTGCCAATACTTTTGTCAGTATGGCGTGTGTTTGACAGAGTTGACTCACCACTGCGCGTGGAAGATGCCATAGAAGCTGGTGCTCCTCCAGTCCGTCCCGGGCAAGGTGAAGATGGCTCGCAGGTTATTGAAGGTGATGTGGCGCTCGGGAAAAGAACACATCAGCCGAGCTTTCTGGAAGGTGGTCCACTTCTTCTGCAGGGTCCGTGTGCCGCCCAGGTCTCCCTGAAACGTCAAGCAAAAACCATTTAACACACATTTCATACATCTCGTTTAAAAATTTGAAGTAGTCCTGTGATAGCAAATACATTTTAAAAGTATAAAAAAATATATATTTTTAAAGAGTATATATTTAGTATATATTACTCTCACCTTACACACACGTGCCACCCTCGCCACGGTCAGATCACTGTCACAGTCCAGCTCCACTGCCCTCTCACTGAAGAAGAAGTAGATCTTATCGTCGTCTCCATCTTTACTGTTGCGGCTCTCCCGGACCAGCGCCGAACCCACAAAGTTTGGCTCTGCACCAGACAGCAGGACAGAGTTAGAATCACTGATAAGAGGCTGCTGGTCCATGAGCAGATAAAAGATCTGAAGTTTCCACCTCGGGACATTGTTTATTGAGCTGATTTTGGATTAACCCTGTACATTGCTTAATACCACACATCTGAGATAGTACGCTGAAGACCAGATCTTTTAATTGAGCTCTTTACTCTCTGGCTGATTCAGTTCTTGCAGCTAGAAAGCTGATCAGCATCATTACTCCAGTTTAATGCCAGTTTAATTGTTTATTATCATGTTGAAAACAGCTGTGCTGCGTAACGTTATTGTGTAAAACATGATACTTTACATTTAAAAATAAACATACATATAAGTATAAAGACATTTTCAAAATATATACTCTATGTGTGTTACATATTTACATTTTTGTTTCCCTTGCATTTCTACAGGTTTCACATGTTTTTTCTTTGTCAGTTACTAATGCACCCAGATTCACTTAATGACATAAAAGCACCTTTTAAAAGCCGGAAATGCAGCCGGGAAAGAGCGAAAATCATAAATGGTTTCTTATTATGTATGAGCAGCAGGTACGCTTCAGTAATGGCACGACAGACAGATTCTCCTGAACTGATGAGAACACAGAGAACCCAGGAACAACACACAACGACTGCGCTGACAGAGATCACTCCCTCACGACTGAACGAGTGCTTCACACTGAGAAAAACAGCTTTTCAACAGTATGATTATTTTATTATTATTATGCTTTTATTAAAAGAATTATGATAATACTATATTATGGCATCCTCTGGTTCAGCAGGGTGCTCTCAGAGGAGTGAAGCAGAGGCTGGGACAGACTTAAAGAGACAAAATATAATCCTGTTTCCATTAAACAAACCAGGTCTGAGCTTATGGAGCTGTTGCTATGACAACAACTCAGAGATGAGTTTTGGGGAATGAAACAATACAGGATTGTCTCAATTCAAGCCAGCAACTGAATCTAAATAACTCAATTTCTGAAGCTCTATTCTCAGTTAATAAACACTGTTAATTTGTTATTGTTATATATATATTTATATTTATATACACTGCTCAAAAGGGAACACTAAAACAACACAATGTAACTCCAAAGATGGCACATCAATGCGAGCTGTAGCAAGAAGGTTTGATGTGTCTGTCAGTGTAGTGGGGTGGCATTTCTTTGGAGGACCAGGCACATGGGCCTCCATGTGGTCGGTTGGCCTTGGGTTACTCCTAATGCAAGACATAGGCTTTGATGCTATGGACTGACCGTCCGTTCCCCAGACCTGAATCCAGCTGAGCACATCTGGAACATCATGTCTCGCTCCATCCACCAACACCACGATGCTCCACAGACTGTCCAGGAGTTGTTGATGATTTAGTCCAGGTCTGGGAGAAGGTCTGTTCAGTAGTCCATCCTCCACCTCATCAGGAGCATGCCCAGGTGTTGTAGGACACACACACACTACTGAGACTCATTTTGACTTGTTTTAAGGACATCACATCAAAGTTGGATCAGCCTGTAGTGTGTTTTTCCACTTTAATTTTGAGTGTGACTCCAAATCCAGACCTCCATGGATTAATAAACTTGATTTCATTGATCATTTTTGTGTGATTTGTTGTCAGCACATTCAACTATGTAAAGAACAAAGTATTTAAAAGAATATTTCATTTAATCAGATCCAGGATGTGTTATTTTAGTGTTCCTTTATTTTTTTGAGCAGTATATATATGTATATATTGTTAGAAACAACACACACACATGCACATACAGTTAAATTCAGATTTAAATAATAAATTAGTAATCTGATTACTAATTTATAATGTGATGTATATTATAAAAACAATGTAGGATTATGTGAACTGAATGCAAACAATTCAATAATGACGAGAAAATCAGTCACAACAGTCAACTATTAGAAAATCTGGAATCTGAGGGTGCAAAAAAATCTAAATATTGAGAAAATTATCTTTAAAGTGAAGTACTTAGAAATGCATATTACTTTTTTTTTTATATATATTTTTTGGTTAGAAATGTACAAACTATCTTTATGGAACAC
>JAUCNO010000795.1:2759137-2769880 GCA_032353835.1 Enteromius viviparus
ATCTATCTATCTATCTATCTATCTATCTATCTATCTATCTATCTATCTATCTATCTATCTATCTATCGTTCTAACTATCAGTCTATTGTTAGGTTTATCCATCAATCATTAGTGTCTTTGAATTTCAAATCATTTTAACTGTGTTTCTTTTTAATTAGCTATGTCTCATTTTCCACCACAGATTATATTCAGCAATCCAGTCAGAATTAAAAAGAAGTGCATTGGAATTTAATTCAGAATGGCAAACAGCCCTGTTTAGAACACTGCTGGTCCAATTGGATTAGAAGACCGGAACTGTTGCATAATAATCCAGGAAATGTTCGAAACGTTCCATGACTTCAAAAATAAGAAATCGTGTGCAGCAGAGGGTTATGACATTGATGAATTTGTGCTCGTAATGAAAACGGCTGAAGAATGAAGTTCTCTGCACACATCAAACATAAAGCAAAGTAAACACCACAAGGTGTCTAAAGCTCCACTGCTTGTGTTATTTCAGCGTTTCTCTCTCTCCGCTGGCTCGTATCAAAGCTCCTGTCTTCTGTGCGGTTGTGTGAAATCATTGCTGCTTTATGTGGATACTTGTGGGCATTTGTCAACATGCAATACAATGAGAGATTATTCCTCTGTCCTGTTGCTCCCTCCCCCTCTGTATTTGTGTATTAGTATCTCATCTCTCTTCCCATCTGTCTCTGTCTCTCTCTCCCTGTCTGGCCTCGGTCCTGCTCCTCAATTGGCTTAGAGGTGCGTAATCATCCACTGACGCTCCTGCTGTCGCTGTCTCTCCCGGCCAGACTGATCCTAGCATCGGTAAATACCCCCCGCTGAACCTGAACCGTTTGTCTTCGTTAAACGTGGGCCGGTTCTCGCTTGGAGGGTAGGCGTCAGAAGCCGTGCCTTATGAAGATTATCCACTCGAACTAGCCATCTGCATCTCACTGAATCATTAACAAATCACACTAATTCAAAGCTTGATGAACAGTAATTTTGGCGTGGTCATGTGCAGACACATGCCGCTTGGAATTGATCTAATCCAGCACTTGATAAATACATCCACTATATTCTAACAAAGCCAGGCATCTAAGTGTTAGCTGTAATGTCTGGTCCACATTATTCTGGACAACAAGTGCACCTAAGTTAATTCATTTAAACCAGTTTACAGTATTGTTGTGATTATTATTATTTTGTTCTTTCAGGATTAATTTAAATCCCTTTATATGTAAAACACTTTGAATTACCAATATGTATGAAATATATAAACATATAAAAATGTGCTATAAAAAAGTGTATCTGACAAAAATGTAAACTGCTTTTTTTCTGATGTTTAGATAAGGATGGCATGTAAAGGCATGTAAAGAATAATAATGTTACTTTATCCTATACTTGAGACTAAGTGAATGAGATGGCATTGATTTGACTGGGTACACACATGCATGCTATTATTTATATAGTTTGGTGTCTGTAACTTTTGAGGTTTTTGAAAATGTATTTGCACTAATTTGGTCGAAAATACAGTAAAACAGAAAACAGCTAAATAACTTTTCCAATGTGATTTATTCCTGTAATGGCAAAGCTGAATTTTTGACGTTTCTGAAGAGTTTCTGCTTTATAATTCTGTAGGAAGTCTTATAATTTTTTCCATGATTCTTTGGTATATAAGAATCTTTCAAAAGCATCAAATCAAGATAATTTGACTAGAAAAGCAAACTTGGGGTGTTTTACTAGATAAGCAAACCTGCCCACCAGGAACCGAACGTCCATATAACGTCAGATTAGGGTTGCATTTTGGTTGAAAATAAAAATCGGGTTGACATCAGTATTTGACGTTAATTTGATGTTGACTTAAAAATTGGATTTTGTTTACAAAACCTAAAAACAACAAGATATCAATGTCTTTGATGTTGTGAGCCTGCTGGGCTGTGGTGTTTTCGTAGTTGTAAAAGGCACTGTTTTTGGTCTGCACATGTCCATTGATGGTCTTTCCAGTGGTAACTGAAATGATTTATCCATCATACTGTTAAAGTTCTTTGCAATAGGAATCTGGAGCGAGTGTAAAGCCATGCATCCAATCCAGTCGGAGCTCAGCATTTGTAGAAAACTTTTTCCATTTTGCGCACCGTTGGCATGAGAGACTGTGAATGGTCCATGGGCGTGCCGTCTGAGCTCAAGAGTACTTCTCAGAGGTCTGCATTATGACAGAGAAACATAAAAGCGCACCCATACTCTAATTCACAGTTCCACTTTAAAAGCTGAAAACATAAGTTCACCAAGACGAGAGACGATTTGAAAAGCAACTCTGCTCTTTGACTGCTCCAAATGCAAAAAAACCCCTCAAATGCATGAATAGACATTACAGAGTGAAAGTGCTGCCTCCTCGAACGTTATCCTGACACTTCAAAGGAACCAATCAGAGCCCAATCCGTTCAATTCCACCGTGAGATTGCCTCGCTTCCCAGCTGTCATCACCAAGCACACGATGACAGGAATGGAGAGTCCGGATCGTCGAGGAAGACATTTCCGGATTTCTTGCTATCGTCGAGACATTAACATAAAAAGAAAAAGATCTCGGGATGAAATCCAACAAATCTTATTAACATAAAAAAGATGGAGATGCTTTTGAACTCTGAAGAGCCCTCGGCTATCAATCACGTATCTGTGAAATCCATCAAATCCTCCGTAACTTTTACTAGGCGTTTTACTATGGCAAGTTTGTAGCATCTGTCGGGTGTCTTGAGGCCCGAATCCTTGAGTTGATCTTGAGGACGGGAAGCATCTGAATCATCATTCTAGGTCAATAGACAGTGATATTCCTGGAGCACATTAGGGCTGCAGCCTCCCATGATGATACGCACAGAATCAAATACGCACGCGTTGATGTACTTCATACTTGTTGCGATGCATTTAAATCTGACCTTGTCATTGCCTCTGAGATAATGAGGCAAAAGGCCTGTGTTCATGATGTACATGAATAATGGTTTGGTAATGATTAGACCATCAAGAAGGGAAGCAAAGTGCTTGTTTATGCACACACACACACACACACACACACACACACAAACGTGTAGGCAAACACACACTGCTTTCCTTCTCTGCCTATAGCAACTACAACTGTGAAAACTGGTAGTCATGTTTTTTCCATCTTAAACTTGTGTCAAAGGTTAAAGAGGTCAAACTGTGTTGCTAAAAAGAACATTATTTTGTATTTTTGTTGTAATGCAATTTGTTTATGTGGTTAAAGTTTAAAAAACACATTTTCCACAGACTGACTGTATTATTGTTTCTCCTCTAAGCCCCGCCTCCTGAAACGGGTCGATTTATACAAAGTTCACCTTTCTAAACAAGCAAGGTGTGCTCTGATTGGCCAGTTATCCAGTGCACTGTGATTGGCTGAATAATCCAAGCATGTGCCGGAAGTCTTTTTGTGACAATTTATTTTGACTTTTGACATTCAGCTAACTGTTAGGGTTGGTTTAGGGTTAGTAGAATAAGTTGACATATACTTGGACCCTTCAAAATAAAATGTTAGAAGAATAATTCACCCAAAATTGAAAAAATGACCCCACTATCTACCCACCCCGAAGTCATCCTAGGTGTATATGAAGTTTTTCTTTTAAATGTATCCTGGCTCTTCTAAGGTTGGTAATGCTGGTGGATAAGCCAAATTTATATCCACAAGGACCACTATCCACCAGAATAACCCTGTCTTCGTCTGAAAGAAAGTCATATACACCAGGATGCCTTGGGGTGAGCGTGATTTACAAGATCAAGATCCTTGATGATCCTGGAACAACATTCCAATCAACCAATCAGAATTGAAGGATTATTTTTTCTGGAAATATCATGTTTTAGGCTAATAATCATGGTTAGGTGCTTCTACACCCTTGTTAGTGAGCTATCATATCCCACTGATTTTAGGCATACATTTTGGCTAGGGGTAGGTTTAAGCGTAAGGATAGGGATAAGTTTATATTTCTGGACAGTAGTGTTGATCCAGGATCATGTCTTACTTGGCAAAGATTATAGGGTAAATTTCTTTGTTGGGTGAACTATTCCTCAGACCCCTGAGGGTTAAGCAGACAGTCTAATACTCTGATGACTGCTAGTTGACATGTAGTTGCAAAACTGCTAAAATGTCTGAAGTGGACTATTGAAATAAAGTTTACTGAAACACCAGAGTGTTACGGAGTTGTATTTCAAATGTTGTGACAGATCTGCATCTTCTGTATTTAAATCTAAATTACAGTCTCATCTTTTACCCCTTGCATTTAATTAATTATTGGTCTCTTTTTAAGTTATATAGTGTATCATCTTTATTATCTTTGGTTTACAGCACAGCGGTCAGCTCAAAGCAGTTTATTTGTGCTTTATAAGGAAATGGATGAAAAATAAATGATTCTGTTGTGCCATACATCTCTCTCTCTCTCTCTCTCTCTCTCTCTCTCTCACTTCTTCTGCAACTCCTCTTAACATGTTTCCTTTTCAGTTCTCCTCTATCCTTCTATCTCTCTGCCGAACCGCTCCCTCGTTCTCCCCCCGTCCTCTTCTTGATCTGCTTCTCAAGGGTCCTGTTCTAATTCAGCCCTTTTCCTTCAAACTACTTTTCTGCGTTCTAATCCCTCTCTTCTCTGGGTACGTGAGTAGGACACGTTAAGGCCTCCCGCTGATCTCCTCTTCTCTGTGCTGATCTCTTCTTCTCTCTCTTGATCGCAACCGTTTCTTTTTCCTCCTACAGTGTGTTGATCTCCTCAGGTCTCCTTTGTGTTGATCTCCTCTCTCTTCCACTCCTCTCCTCTCTTCATCTACTTTCATCTCATCACAAATTTTCTCATAAGATCAGTTTTGATTTTCTCTCTTGATCACCTCTTATCTGTCTCTTTTCCTGTATGTTGATCTCTATAACACAACTAGATGCTGTTACAATGCTGTTTCAAGAGAGTAGGATCAGTAAGGTTTTTAAAGAAATAATTGCATGCTTTAACTTTGTCACCTAGGGCTGTACATCTCCATATCTGAGGCCAATGTGATGCAGATCTTAATGCATAGCCAATGATACGATATACTGTATTAAAGATGCACATGAAGCTACAGATGCAATGAGATGCAATGCATCCATCAGAATGTGGTGCCATTCGATCTCAGTTCAAAACAATGCGATTTCAGTCTAATATGATGCAATTGGAAAACATTTGCATTTGAATATAATATAGTTGAATATTATGCAACATAGATTTTTGTTCCACAGCATACTATCATGTTCAGCACCAAAGTTTGTCATCACGAGATTTCAAAACTTTCTCATCATTGTTTTAAACTCAAACTCTTATTTTTATTTCTCATAAATGCTTTCAAGAGAAACATCAAGACCAACTTAAAAATAATAAAGCGAGAACTCTTTGAAATGTCTTAAACAATGAAAAACAATCATGTTTTCTCTCTGTTCTCTATTCTTCCCTCTTAACTTCTGCCTGCATCTTTGTTCAAAGGGTAAAAAATTCCAGATTGCTAACTTGTTTTCTTTCCTCTGCTTGGCTGACAGTAACAGCTGACGCACTTAATCAACGCTTTTTTAAATGCTTTAACTAAGGCTTCTGTAGGTTTCAGCCAATTGAGCTCGTTGTGAAATAGAACGTGAGTGTTGACCGAAATAAAAGCGTAAAAAGCGAGCAAGCTGGCACCGGACGGGAGGCTGCTTGCCAGCGACAGACAGACTGTGCCATTTCTAAAGGTTACGGCAGACTGCGAGGCACTTACGCTGGGAGACAGACAGAAAATTGCGAGGTTACAAACACGCCGGTGCATATGCACACACACACACACACGCAATACACGAGGGAAAAATGCAACTGGTGGTGTGTCTCCGACCCTTTACAGTCCAGTTTCTCTCTCTCCAGCTTGGCAGGACCCTCCCTGCGTGGTCCCTAATGGGCTGATGATTGTCCTGACCTTCAGTTCAGTTTAGAGATAGACAGAGCGGCAACTGCAGGAAAGGGTGGAGGCTCTGAAAGTGGTGGAACGCAAAGCTGAGAAAGTCAATCTGGGAGAGTAAGATATCAGAGGAACGACATTAAACAGCAATCACAGAGATCAAATGAGAAAAATCACAAAACTAATGTTATGAAGAAACCAAAACAGAGCTACATTCCTAAAATAACAATGGTTCTTTAAAGAATCATCTCTCTGAAGAACCTTCTTTATCCACTTCAAGAGTTCACGCTTTCCTAATAGTAAGATTTAGCTTGTTTGGCGTGCTGTCTGGGGAGCGAGCCGGGAAAATGGTGAACTCCGAACCCTAACGGTTTGAGTTCAGCTCGCTCACCGTCTGCTCCCCCAGAAGGCGTGAATTTAATCGTAATAAAAGGTGGAGAAGGGGTGGTGGAGGGAGCACAAAAGCAAGATGTGGGAACAGGGGAACTGGGTGTTTTTAAGGTAAAAGGAGAAATTGTGATTGGATGTGTCTTGACGAGATAATGATTAGGGCACGAGCTACCAGCCGTGTAGGATTAGAATGTCCAGTGAATCCTCTCGAAATGCGTTTTTTGCGAAACGTACACAAAGAAGTGTGAAACAGAAGGGTTCTTTACATGCTGAAGGTTCTTTAAAGGACCGTTTAGAGAAGAAAAGAAAAGAAAAATAAGTTATTTTTACAGTACATATAAAAAAACTAAGACTACTGAAAATGATCAAACACACAGCATAACCCTAACTAAAATTAAAACAAAAAAGGAAAACAATTAAACTGATTCAAAATGTTATCAAGCTATAGCAGTATATCAATTATAGCAAAATATCCCTGTCCTTAAATGACTATTTTGAGAACCTGTTTTGAACAGGGCGATCGTACAGCAATTTGTGAAATGATTTACGAGGTGAATAATTCATATGAACTAAAATGTAGTTAAATTGTATGTATTTTACGAGTTGCCAATTCGTATGAATTTGTACAAATGACGTGCACCTGCCCCTAAATCTACCCATCACCACGGTTTAGACAAATCATACAAAATTATACGAGTGAGGTTGTACGAATTTGCACAAATTAACAACCTCGTTAAATACACACTAATTGGTTGCGAAACTGTGTTTAAATGGCATCTCTAGTCCTTTACAGATGACAACAGCCTGTGTGCTGAAACCTGTTGGTAAAATAAAATTCACATTTATTTTCCCTCATATCATTCCAAACCCATATAGAGCCATACATCTTTCTTTTTCAGTTGCACATCACACAAAGCTAGGGTATGACTTCTGAAGACAATATATATTTTTTATTGTGTTTTTTTTACCCTTGACAGCTCCATTTCTCATTCACTTTTATTATATGGAAAACATCAGCCAGGATATCCTTCAAAAGTCACATTTTGTGCCTAGGTCTAGGTTTTGGACACAAAAGTGAGCAAATAACGCAAATGTAATTTTGGGTGAACTATATGCTGATGCGAGAACATATCGTATTCCTGAGGGAAAGAAGAGATGTACAGTACTGCTGACATTCACATGGGAACAATAACGCACCAAAAATGAGCCAGTGTGGTATGGAAAACAATATTATCAAGCGGCCTGTAAATATAGAAGCAATCACCTGAGGCTGGAACCGACAGAAGAGAAAACAGACGGAGAGAGAAGGAGAAATACGCACAACTTTATTTAATGAAACATTTCACAGCAGGGAGCTTATCACAATATCTGTGAAGCGTTTCACACACACACACACACACACACTCATACACACACACACACACACACACACACACAAAGCGAGAGAGCAAGACTAAGAGAAAGCCAGAGATGGAGAAAGAGAGAAAGTAAAAGCAATCAGTGTTGGAGAACCTCATCATGGTGACTGAGAGCAGAAATCAGCGAAGGAGATGCAGTCCTGAGTGGAATCGGAGCAGACATTTACCTAATGTAATGAAATTCAATTTGCAAGTGTGCCTCAGGTGATCAGTCATTCCACAAGAAACCGTTTTGATCATTGCAAGCAAAATAAAAAAAAGGAATGTTTTTTCCACACAGAGGACCGGATTTGATTCTTCAGACTGAAACTACAAATTGCCAAGCTCACTAACAGAAGTTATGGGTGAATTAAACTTAATGGGATCTAATAAATCACAGCATTTTGACACAGTTTTATTATATTAATTTTTACCTTTTTAACTTCATGATCCAGGGATGCATTTAATCAGCATTAAAAGAGTTTTTAAACAGAATTGAAAAAGTTACCATGCTCTTGTTGACGACTTATATCATTATAAAGCAACTCAAACTAGTAGTCATCAGTAGACTGCTTAACATACAACTTACTGACTATCAGAAACTAACAAGTAAATGTCAACCTAACCCTAAACTAACCTTAGAGTTAGTTGACATATAGTTGTAAATGAATGATAATTATCAAAATCAAAATAAAGTGTACTCTTATTATTATCATTATTTGTAGGCTCTGTTTGGGTCTGCCTTCTGAGCTAATTTCAAGCATTTGAGCATGAGTGTTAAAATCAGTACGTCTAAAAAATAATGAGAAACGTATGTATACAGAGACTGACAGTGCATCAACCTTTTAACCATATACCTGGACGAGAGTGTGTTATCCTTGAAGTCCCATCATCTAGTCTCGAGTTAATAAAAGCAAAGTGTCTGTGTGGAGAAAAGAAGAAGAGCAGCGAGAGAGGAGAGGTAGAAAAAGCATGCTCTTTCTTGCTGAACGGAGAAGGATCACAGAGGGAAAGAACAGAGGGACATGCGGCTGAGAGAGAGAGAAAGCAAGAAGAAAAAAGAAGAGGAAGAAGGAATGGAGAAGGGAGGACTCTGGGAGTAAAATGACTAATGGTCGACACAGCTCTTGGTTCTGCCTGTTAAACAGTCCTGTCATGGAGGCTTGGATTAGGGCACGAAATTGTGAAGGAAACACAGAGAGAGGAGAGGAGAGAGAGAACAGAAGGGTTGTTATACATTTTTCATTAAGCATCCAGGCCCAAAACCACATCAAAGAGTTTAGAAGAGAGAGAGAGAGAGAGGGTTAGAGCGATAAAGAGAACGGTGGCAGGAAGTGGGTACAGTATGTTCCACTTAACCTCAGACTCATATGCTTGTCTTGTGTGTGTGTGTGTGTGTGTGTGTGTGTGTGAGTGTGTGTCCACTGCGTGTTTGCCTTCCCTTCTGTCTGTAGCTTATAAAATCTCACTGGACTGTAATTTTATTCCAGATGAACTAGAAATATATTTCTTACATTTAACAAGTGAAGCAGATACATTGTTACACTTTTACCTTAAATAATACTGCACTTATTCTTAAATAAATATACTGTACTTCTTAAATAAAACTGCACAATACTTCTACATATCAACTGTAAATAAAGTTTTATAATATTCATAACAGAAATTAAGAACATCCTAAATACAATTCCAATAAAAATATTTTTTTTCAATATTATAATAATAATTTAATCTAATCTATCTATCTATCTATGCACCAAAACTTTGAATAAGTAGTAAAGCATAAATATTTGTACTTTTATTTTAAATATAATATCAGTAAATTATTATAAACTCTCTCTCGAAGAGCTATGTATGAATTTGGAGAATCAGAAAGTAAATGTCCCACATAAAGTACACGTGAACCCTTTAAATACTGGTTCAAATGTATCAGAGAAACCTGATGAAGTTGATTAAAACGACGCCGAGAGAATCTGGACAAAGAAGCTGAGAAATTAAACTTTGATTTGCTTTTAAACATTGTTTGTCGCTGTATAATTCCCATACTTTTTTAATTCATTTTGAAATCTTTCAAGAGAGAGAGAAAAAAAGGGTGCTGGACCTCCCAGAGGCAAAGTGCAGCTAAACTTTAAACAAGCAGTCATTGCTCTCTTTCACAATCTTTCTATTTCTCAGCCTGAGTCATGATGAAGTGGCATTCCCTTCTCATCGTAGTGGCATAGCTGTTGGACCGAGTCATACTATCCTCCTCTAACCCACTCCATGACTTAGTGTTGATCTTACACAGACCGTGTGTGTGTGTGTGTGTCACACCAGTGAGTCCGTGCCGTCTTTAATCTGTGTCACGTGACCAGCTCTCTGTATCGGTTAACATCCTAATATTAAAACACGGGCAGCATCCAAAATCTTCTCCACACTCTAAAACCAAGCCTCAATTTATGTTCACACGTTTAATTTCTGCTTGGTTTATATAATCTGTTAGCATAATGTGTGTTGACGGAGCAATGAATCATTTGGTAAGCGGTGTTGGCTCGGAGTCCGTGCTCGAGAGAGCTTGTCCAAGCTCAACGAGACCCTCTGAATCTGACAGAGAGCGGCCAGAAGAAGAAACTATTGAGGGTTGAGGGAGGTGTCTTTAAAGAGCAGTGCACTAAGATGACCCCCAACAAGAACATTTTCTGAGGAATCTAACAGCAGGACTTCTGAGTTTCTTCCTGCCAACTGCATTAAATGTAAAGCTCAAACTGAGAGAGCGTAACGCTGAAGGATCTGTGCTTCTCTCAGGGGCTAGATGTGAAATGTTTGAGAGATGTGCTTAACCTTGACCCTGCTGTTAGTCCACTGTTTACTGCTTTGGATATAAGTATTGCTCAAACTGAGAACAACATGTTGGCAATCTCATGATATACTTTACATATCTACATATACAGAAAATAATTTATAAGACATGAATATGTATTTACAGTTTTTCTCAATTGCTTTGGCTGAGTTCTCAAATTATTTTTTTATTTCCCAAACCATTAAGTTTAGATCT
>JAUCNO010000795.1:2781783-2800905 GCA_032353835.1 Enteromius viviparus
ACATTGTTCAGAGCACGTACGCTGGGGGCGTTCCCAAAGCGTCTCGTTGACGCAGCTCGAGTTCCTGAAAAGGAACTGTTGATTTGTGATTTGACATTATCAAGTATTTTTCAAATAACAATCAAAACACCTCTACAGAGCACACGTATACATTACATGAAGTCTAGACTAGTCCACATTTGGAATGTGTTCTCTTACTGCTCGATTTAAGAGATGGGGGGGAAAATGTATATTTGTATACCACTTCATATAGCCTAGTTAATTCATTTCACACAAGAGTGCCAAAAATGCATAGGGTTTCATAAACCAGAAGTTAATTAGGATACCTATGTTTTAAACATCATATTATCTGTTTTTGTGCAATTTCGACAACAAAAAATAATTCCAAACACAGCCACAGCATTATTTTGGTCTTGGTGTTTCCTTCCTGAATGAATCAACCTTTTAAATGATTCAGTTCAAATGTCTCTTATTTACAGTGATTGTCATTGCCACCTGGTGGTTTTCATTTTTTTTATTATTAAAATAATTTCAAATATCAGTATTCAAAAGACAGTGGACAATTTAAGAAAAAATTACTTTAAAATGGTAAAATGTATGAAAAACATAGTTCCCACTTCCTCTGCAATAAGATATCTTGTTTGGCTGACTGTCCTGGGGACAGGCAGGGAGCCCAGTGGCCCCCGAGCCCTAGGAGGTTTACCCCTAGGAGGCTACAGCTAACAGATGCTCGGAGCCCGGCCTGGACCCGGCTAACCCCTCGCAGGAAGTGGGGAACGTTAGACCATTCCCCTAAATTGGATTGCGGCTTAGGTGGTGGAAAGGGGAAGGTGGTGGGGTAATTAATAACGGGGAGATTGGTAGCAGCTGCGATTGGTCCTCCTGAGTCAGCTGTCCACGTCAGTCATTAAGATACCAGCACAATAGCACATTCAGCAAAATCTTGTTATCATAATCAGTTATCGTTACTGATAAAATCCCAGAACATATCAAGATATTATTTTTTGTCAATATCGCACACCCTTCGCTCATCCCTAATAATGGTAAGAAATATTTATGGCTGGTGAATTTTCTCACTAGAATCAATCTATGGTGTTTTTAGATCATGCATGAAAGCTATTATAAATTTCAAACAATAAAACCGTTTTGGTGCTCCTTAATAGATAGCCAGATAGCCATTAAGCCCAGGTTCCAAAAGTTACAGTCCAGTATTTTGTTCCAATCACTTGAAATTAAGGTTAGAACTAATGAGTTATATCAGCACATGAATCTCTTTACTACAACTGACAGCAGAAAACAAACATCTGAATGTATAGAGGCCTGAACACATCCCATTGTGATTATGTTTCATATTTTAGTGTTGTGAAGGCCTAATGCAAGGAGAACTCACCACACGGAGAAATAAATACATCAATTCTTATTTCAGAAATGTAGGACAGATGTTTCCTTTAGTAGATGGTTACAGGCTTCTTTTTAGTAGCTCACTTTGCTTACATGAACCAGATTCAGACTAACGTTCTTGTGACAGATTAATTATTAATAAACTGCAGTTCCTTAAAAAGTTTCAGGCCACTGTTATTTGTCAAAGCCAATTCAAAGTGGAATTTAACATGTGGCGAGTGTTAATTACAAACCCTGCTGTCAACGATTCCTGGCCGTGTGATGGAAATGAAACAAATTGAGCTCCAAAATCTGAGCTAACACACTTCTAAGACTGAATCATAACCAACACGCAAACTCAAATCATGCTCTACAGCAAGCAGCAAGCAGTACATGTGTTACACAAGATCAGAGCAAGCTACTTAAAAACTATCTTGAAAAATAAAAATACACATAGTTAAACCATGGTCGAGCTATACCTGATCTAAAAAACTGTTGTCTAAAGTGCAAGATAAGTTTCTTATGTAGCATTTGATCCAATTTGTTACATTTAACAAATGTTAACAATCTTTAATACTGATAGGGCCGGTTTATTGCTCCAAGGAATGTAAACTCAACTCAACAAGTCCTCCTTTTGCAAAGACCATGGACCTTTCCCTAAATTAATTCACAGGAAAACTTCCTTTGAGTGAACACATATCCTTCAGGTCATTGTGTATACTGTTATTGTGCTTGCATATATTCGTGACTATGGCACTGTTTACTGTTTTATATATGTTTTTATACATGTTCACTCTCTTTCTACTTTTTCTGGATGCCGGAATCACACATCTCTATGGTCTCCTAAGCCCACGAGCCCGATGCACACGCATCGAAGGAGGGCCACGACTACAACACAGGCTGCCTGAGCCCTGAGTCCTGAGCTAGACCTTTGTGGTCTTGTATTTTTCCATTTACTCAAGATCCACGGATCGTGACTGATCTCTCTTCCAGCTCTACCAATCACCAGAGTCAGGACACCTTTTGGGAATGCATCACTCTTCAAACCAGGAGGACATGACTGCCAATCCTAAACCTTGTAACCATCCGGACTTCGAGACTGCATCGGACCCTCACCAAAGAAGCAATGCAAGTATAGTACATATAACTAAACAAAACAGAGGTTTAATATTAGTTATGCAACTGATGGTTTTATAGATGGTCAACTGACTCTCTTTTCATAACTTCAATTATAGCTCTTAATGGTTCACCCTTAAACCTTGTTTAGCACTTTCCCTTTGAGTGTATTTATACGTGTGCGTTCAGTTATGTGAGTTAACATAGAGTTAATCAAACCTTTGCACAAATTACATGAGTTTCTGATTCTGCCTTGCAAAGTAATGTCCCTTTACGGTTTCAGCCCTCGCTACACGCTCTAATACAGTGATACTGTAAGAAGTTTTTCTGTGGCCAAAAAAATATCCCTTCTTAACTGCACTGTGTTCGCTGAATTACAGATTAGTTGATGGTAATTCTGCTACAGTTACTGCTGGCAGCTAATATAAATAATTGCAATTAATCATAAGTAATATAAATTATTTATATATATATTGCCCTTAATGAGCTAAAACATGTTACACTAATGACAAAATATATGTCATTTTGTATAGTGATTATTGTTGTATATGTTCAACATGTGACAATGGTCCTGGTCTAAAGTGTTGATTTTATTTTTATTGAGATTTATACATCTTATGAAAGCTGGATAAACGAGCTTTCCACTGAAGTATGGTTTGTTAAATTTTAAAATGTTAAAAAAAATCTGGAATCTAAGGGAGCAAAAAATTAATAAATAATAATAATAAAAAAAAAAAATTAAAAAAAAAAAAAAAATATATATATATATATATATATATATATATATATATATATTGAGAAATCGCCTTTAAAATAAAGTCCTTAACAATGAAAATGTCGAATTAAAAATGTAGTTTAGATATATTCACGAAAGGGAATTTACAAAAAATATATTTGTGTAATATTATCTTAGTATTCTAAGATAAAAGAATAAAAAGAAAAGAAAATTCTATAATTTTGACCCATATTACTTGGCTATTGCAACAAATCTATCCCAGTGATTGGTTTTGAGATGTTGCGAAAGAAACAACACTCTAATGAGCACAAAAACTGTATAACACAACTAAATATCAATCTTTAACATGACAGAATTACTCCATACTATATCAAATCTGTTTAAAAGCAATTTATCTTGCTTTTGGAACCCACTGATCGTGATTTTCTCCACTGAGAACATTTTTTTTTCTGAAACTGAAGCAGGCAGTTTGGTAGGATTTGTAAAAGAGCTTTAAAAATGCAATATTTCACCACATTTGCAACAGAACAAGCGTGTCAAGCAGCAGTGTAAGGATATGCACGCTTTATCTTTCAGAAAGATGAACCATCTTTTTAAGACACTGTGCACTGATGAAAGTATTTTTAAATTAATAAATTATCTTTTAGATGAAATGAAATTAAGAAACATTCCTTACAGATTGAAGGACAGTTTTTTCTTAATGTTAAGAATTCAAGTGAAACATTTTAACACCACGAGAGAGCGAAGGAAAGGATTTTCTCTTTGAAGAGCAATAACCGAATCAGCAGCTTAAAGCATGTATCAGACGAGGAATAGAGAAAAGTCTTACTTAAAAAGATGAAGCACACTGGTACATTTCAGCTTTGTTAAATCAAAAGGCATGAACATATTTTGACAATATAACTGAGGCAATTAGCAAATCGCTAGCTGGCAACGTAGGTCTATAGGGAAGTTTTTTTGAAGTTAGAAATTAAATGGGAACTCAGATATAAAAAAATAAAAAAATAAATAATACTACCTTTAATGTCAATTGAGTTTGTCAACCAAGGAAAAAAACATACAAATCCTCATTTGAGAATGACAACGGGAACGGTAAAAAAGTAAGTACTTAAGCTGAATTATTTATTTTACAGTAAAAAACAAACAAACAAAAATGTCATTGTGAAAAACACTGGGATTCAGATTGAGAAACAAAAAATAAATAAATAAATAAATACCTGTGCATCCTGAGGCACAAGATTTTTTCCTGAGATTTTTTAAGTGAGCACCTGTCAGAAGCATCAATGGAAGTAAATCTGAATGAAATACACAAAAATGTAAATTTTCAAGGTTCAGTGGTGAAAGCTGATGATTTCAATCCAAGAACAAACATTGCATTAGAATCATCATTAGCCACGGAGGGTTTGCATCTATGCCTGGTACAAATTTTATGCAAAAGAATCTGACGAGTCCCACTTAAAAATACATTTGTGTGTTTATGCTTGCTAAAACTCATTTCTCATATTCATAAGCTCTCATCTTCCTCTTTATCTCGGTCTCTGATTGGCTCTGATGTTGCACAAATCTTTTGTCTTTCCCGCTCTACAGCTTTCTTCTAACCAGAGCTTTTACCAGACAGAACTGAATGAATAAATAATCCGAGTAAATCTTTAGGGTAACTTGACAGAAAGGCATACTTTGCATCATTCAGTTTCATCAGACAGGCTGTGGGTGAGCAGTGTTTTCTTTACTCCTGTTTTTGCACAAATTCAAAACACAACCTTTAAGTCGTTGCATAACCCCCCCCCCCCCCCCTTTGCTTGTGTGTGTGTGTGTGCTCGAGCTGAAGCGAAGGACATTATGTGTGACAGCTCTGATGCAGTGTAGGGTCATAAGAGAGGTGAAGCAGCTGTTGGGGACGTCAAGCACACCTGATGGAAAACAGTTCTGAGAAATCAACCCAAGTGCTGTTTGTCAGCCTCCATGTTTTACAGCAAAGAGAAACGCTGCCAAATGGATGTGCTGGAATCCATCTGTCTGAGTGAACTGCATGAATGTCAATTTTACTGAGGTTGAATACAATCAATCACAGGGGCATAATGCACTAATTTTGTTTATTCTACAGGCCGCTGAAAGATTCTGATTGGCTGATGAAGGTTCTAAGGTGTGCAGTTATTTTCAGGGAACCGCACGATGAACAAAGTTACAGGCAGCTCTTTGGGTGCATTACATAAACATATCACTTCACCAAATGATTTCTATTATTGCAAAGGTCTTACAACGGCAAAATAACCAAAACCTACAATGACAATAGCCAAACGAACAATAATCAATATGATAAAAACAGCACTACTTCTTTCATTAAATTCTTATTTGCTGCTCATTAAGAGTTAGTAATATATACACACACACACACACACACACACATATATATATTTCTTTCTTTTTTTCAGGATCATTATTCCAGTCTTCAGTAGGAAATATCAGTTTTCATGCCCAAGCATTAATTTCTCTGTTATTCATAATAATCCAGTGAGATTTGTGTTTGCTCCACACAGAGATCTGATCCGATCATCATCATCAGTCTGTCTGAAATGACACGAAGAAACAGAACAAACGGAGACAGACTCAATCCAGAAAAACAATGTCTCCGAGACGCTTCAAGAAACCTTCTGAAGCTACAGTGAAATATAAACCTGATGTCTTACTGACGCAGCACAGAGAAAAATAGAACAAACTGTCTTAAAACCTCCTTGTTTTGGTAGAAATAATAATGGCCTAAGACTTCTGCACAGCATATAGTCAGAGAGAAAAAGACAGAGATTTAATCTAATCTTTCATACATGTCTTGTTTTCCTGGTTTATAGGAGACCAGAAAATAATTGGAATAAGGAATAAAGAAAAGGCAAAGCCATTTATAAACGTAGTGGGTGGCAGGGAGAGGATGTATGTCTTCATATTTTTATTAGAAATACAGTAGGTCTTAGGTGTGCGTGCGTATGAATAGACCTAGTGTGTGACTTTACACAGTCAGCAGTACTCAGAGCTGGCTCTCTGCCCGGTCTCAGAGCCAAGAGAGGAAAGAGGAAATCCTGCGCTCACACCATGACCTTCGACCCAGGATATCCTTCCTTAGGGCACTCCCTCTCGTCCCCAACAAAGGCCAAAGAGGAGACCATTAATGTCCTTAACAACATCCAATCATTAATTATAAAGCTGTAATTAATGACACCATGACCACCACATCCTTTAATGAAGACATATAATAATTTATAGAGCTGCAGGATAATTACTAACCACTAAAACAAAACGAGGTGCTATGAAACTAGCAAACATATTTTAATAGACAAACTGATCATTTGAATTACTGTAATATTCACAATAATCCTGCCGTACTAGTACACTGGGCCTCTGGGGGTGTGTCTGCTGAAATGTTAATGCCATAAAACGTGGATTACATGATTAATAATCATTATATGTCTCATGAACTTTTAAAACTGTAATTGCGTGGGAACAATGTTTCAGAGTTGATTCAGAGTAATTTACCGCAGTGTGTTTTCTTTCGGAAAAGTTGAAAAGGCCATTATTACTTATTTTAATATTAAGAACAGGTACATGGCTGCGTGTCAATTGCCAAGGTATTAGTACAACTAACAGTATACTCGGGCAGCCACATTTCACTGATGTACAATGAATTTTTTTGACCTCATTCTGCAAAGAGCAGCGAAAGCTTCACCTCGTTTATTAGGTTCATCTCAGGTTCCACGCTTATTTGTGAGCAATGCGAAAGCCTCCAATAACCCAATCAGGATTAGTTGCCCTTTGTAAATTTACACTCTGAAAACAAGCCAGCATTCATATCCCGAGGCTGATTTCTGCCGCCGCTGAAAATGAGGGATATCGTGTTAGGCGCCGTATCATGGCATTTTATCAAAACGAGTGCCATGCAGAAACATCTAGAATCCACTCAAAGGAAAGGAGCCTTTTACTACGTGTTTTTACTGTCAAGATTAGTACCGTAAGTGCTTTCGACAACCTTTTGGAATCACTAAATTGAGCTTTCAACCCTACAGGTTGTAATGCTCAAGATTAAGGGTGTAAAATGTATAAAAAAAAAAATCAGGCTTTTATTCAAAATAGCCCTCAAAAAAAGTCCTGGAGTAATGGGTTTTGAATGCACCTCATGTCAGATCAGATTCTCCATCAAATAAAGCCAAAAGGCTGCAAATAAATAAAGGCTGTTAATTTATGCCTAATTATACATTTAAAAAAAGGATAAAAGTGAAAAATCAATCATGTCCTCTGACCCATGCATAAATTCCATAATAAGGCATTTCTCCACCAACAGATTAATTAATTCCTTTAATTATTCAGCATATAATGTACTGCAATTAATTTGATTAACATTTTTAATTGATTGACAGGTCCAAAAATTCTGGTTATTTAGAAAAATGTCGCTATTATCCGATAGGGGTGTAACGGTACACACATATATCCATAAAGAAATGTTGGTATGGGTCTGTTTTGGCTCATACTGTATGTGTACAGTTGCTGTTTTAATCACTGCATGTATGGAACATATTTGAAAACTCTGGACAGTGTTTACATTGATAGGCTTTAAACATTTCTGAAACATAACAAGGAGAACACGAAGCAAAGCAGCTGGACAAATGCACAATCCAAGTTAAACATGGAGACGTGCTTTATATTAAGCATTTAAAACTAAACCAAAAACCTACTGTAAGATGCGTGTGTCATTTAAAGAGATAGCAACTGTTTGGTTACCAGTATTCTTCTTTTGCATTAATCAGAACAAAGAAACTCAAAGAGTGAACAAATGATGACAACATACTCATTTCAAGAGTTTGCGCTTCCTCAATAATAATAAAGTGAGTTTGGTGTGCTGTCAGGGGCGAGCCGGGGGTTCGGTGAACCTCGAGCCCTAGTAATGATAACCCTAGCTAGGGCGAGGCTCGAACCCTGCGTGCCTCCCAGGAAGGAGCGAACGGAGGAGAGGGGGAGGTGGAGGGGATGTAAAGTGAGATACTGAAGGGTAAGAAACTGGTTTATTTATAGTGGAATTATGGCCTGATTAGCTAACTCAGGAGGTGGTAATAATAGCCGATTGTTAGCAGCTGGGATGCGATTGTTGGCAGCTGGTTGTATTTCTCTCGAAATTGGTTTACAACTACATTTAATGTGTTTGAGATGAGTTTTGACACATTGTATATCTTAGCAAATAAATGTTACAAATACAGCCTATTAGAGGTACAATGCTAAGTGTCAAATTATGGTTTATTAATGTCTACACCTACTCCAACCCTAAACATACCCTTAGAGTAATGAAAATACAAGAATAATGTGTTGTTCAGGCTAAGGAAAGAATACACCTATGGCCAGAAACCAACAATAAATGCATTTTCTACCTATTAGATTAGAAGTCTAAACCTACCCCTTACAGTAATGCAAACACAGTAATTATTGAAAAATGGTGCAATATTGATGTAAACCTTGGTAGGAAAACCTGAAGGGTAGGATACAATGTCATATGTCACATCGTCATATGTATGTGTGTAGAAATGCACTTCCAGGGACACGTTTATTTAGCTATTTTCATAAGTCCAGCATGTTTTCCGTTTGGATGCATCTTAGTTGAAAAAACGTGCTGGACTTCCGAAAATAAATAAGTAAACGTGTCTCTGCCACGAATAAATACCGTGAGACTGGGTTGTGTGGCTAGCTGCAGCAATACAAGCAGACTTTTTAAGAACTTAGTTTATTTGGTAAAACCACTCTTAAAAAGTTCGCCCCCTGCTGTACATAAGACATAACGAACCTGAAAGCCAAAATATAACAAAAGCTTTTTTTGTGTACCGCTACACCCCTATTATCTGATGATGTCCTAGCTTCCTCAAGCCCACCTTCACAATATAATCAGGTTATATTTAATGTTTTGGTCTGCTTATTAAAAAGGTTGCCAAAATACCATAAAACAGACGATGCAACAAAACATCAACACACACACACTAAAGGAATCATCAGGATGCTGGACAGTTTAAGACATGTGGATGTGTGTGAGAGTGTGCGTGTTTAAATATACATAAAACGTTTTCCCTCAGACTCCCAGAGAGGGCAGCTGAGGTGTTATCGGAGCAGGAAGACTGTTCTTCCTCCCGGAGAATTCCTGGAAGAGAGCAAAAGCTCACACAAAGAGCGGAAGAAGGAATGTGACGGAGAGAGAGAGGAGGTGAAGGAGGGCAGGGCGTCTCAGAAGAGCTGTACTCTATGGAACAGGTCAGTATAGAGTCACGGAGATGATGCTGGTTGCAGGACTGGCATTAATACACACACACACACACACACACACACACACAAGTCAGTGCCTGCCCTGGCCCTGCCCCTGTTCCTGTCAGTTTGCTTTTGTTGTAAGTGTTCAAAGAGCAGTCGAGAGAGAACCAGCTCGTCTCTGCAGCTTGCACAGTAACCCAACATCAGTGTACAGCACACTGCTAGCCCTGTGTGAGTGTGTGTGTTTAGATCCAGCACTAAAATCTGACTGGATGAGCCATTATAAAAGAGCTAAGCATATATTATAATGCTATATTATGTATTCTATATTTCAAAATCATTTTACAAAAAAACTAGGCTATTATTTTTATCTAATCAGTGATATACAATCTGATATCAATTATGTTATGGGACAATGAGTTTTTGAATTAATAATTTAAATCAATTTAAATATACATATACAGACATATATATATATATATATATATGTAAAACTTTACAATGATATATATAGGTTTTCTGTTTTTAAATTAGTGTTTTTTTACTCTATATATTCCCTCCATAGTATAGTAAAGATGAGCTCTCTCATGGTTTAAACTTTATGTTTTGTTGGTTTAACACTTAAACTTGACATAGCACAATTTACATAAATATCCACAAAACACGCACATATTTTGCTCTGGGTTACACACCAACATTACTTTCATTAGAGTGCTGTTCAAATGGTTCTCAATGTGGGATTGCTTTGAGCTCTGCAGACCAGAAAACCTTGCAGTTTCATGAAATATTGATAGTAGATCAATATGATACATCAGAATGAGTTAGGAACCAACTGCTGGAAAGTCCCTTTTTTCTGCTATGGCAAGAGTTTAGGAGGAAGTACACTCAATGAAACAATTGTTACTGGACTAGAAAAAAAATAAAAAGCACAAGGAGTGTCATGACTCATGTAGGATTTACAAATGCGTTTGTACTTCTTGTCTTCTTTCCCTCGACCAGCAAGATAACAAACACGGGAAGTCCTTATTCCCACACAGAGTAGAATTAGGTCAGTGTCATACACCGTCCTCCAGGAAAAAGAGCTTATCGAAGCAAGCCACATCCTAAAGCTAATGTACATCAGCTCATAACGGAGAAAGAAGTCTTGTGATTGATTGTGAGTGTGTCTCTGTGTCAAGAGAGCATGTTATGATGGGAAATGAGAAAGCGAGAGCATGAGAGAGAGATATCCCCCAGCTGTGAGGGATCAGGTCACGGTCGACTGCTTTAAAGCCTGATTTAACTGCTGTGCCAAAATGCCCATGTCTGAGATCACCATGACTTTGACTGGACAGCACACTAACCTCATGAGCTTTCAGAGATTAGTGCTGATGGAGATCAATCCATCCACCCAGAAAGAGACATGGGGGCATGTAGGTTTGCTCCAGAAGTGTTAAATCAAAGCATCCACAAGAGGTGTTCTGACCTGCTCCAACACACCTACCTGGAGGTAGTTATGAACTGCTTCGCTGCGTCTGAAAACTACCAAAAACAAGTCTACTTCATGCCTGTATAATGTGCATGAATAAATACATTTCAGCAAGAAGCGGGATATAATGTAATATGTATATGTATATATATATATAATTAATTACTAAAAACAAAACAAAACAACAAATACAAATGATAATGTCAGTCCACCAAGCATTCATAAAACAAATGTCAATAAATACCTAGATGTCCTACTATCATTGATTGTATCTAATGGACACTTTACTATCCCAGGAGGTTATGCTACACAGCTGATGTTAGGTCTATGTCACTGTTGCCATGGTGAGTAAAAAATACCTGCATTTACAGGCTATATTGTATTTTTCTTTATTTATTGTTTAAATATACAAGTACAGTTTTACCATACATGACATCAGAAAATAGAAAATTATTCTAAATTAAAGTTATATTTTACATTAGGGCTGGGCAATATGACCAAATCACAACATGAGTAATTTTATTTCATGGCAACAATATATGTTATTTTAAATACAGTCTTTGTGATATAATGTTTGATACACAAGTGTCAATATCAGAAGACAATTGTATTAATAAAGCATAATTTTCACACAATTACTTTTTTAATTTTACTTGAAAAATCATCATGTTATGACTTCAAAACAATAGTAATATGCTGGAATATTTGAAAGCTGCTGGTGTTACATATCACATATATCCAGCTTCATATCTGTGTGTTTTCATAGGTTTCTTCGGTAGCACACAGAGATGTACTAATGCTGGTTTAATCCTGTGTAACAACAAAACAGTTTAAATCTGTCTAAAAGGAAGTGGAAATGACACGGTTGCATCAGCAAATGTGTTTTATATCAGTTTAGCATTAGTTACCACTATCTGGTAGGTTTAGGGTTGGATGTGGTATAGGGATATTTCCAAAATTATAGAGCACTAACTTTTAGCAACAGTCCACATATATTTCAATTCTTAATCACTGCAATACGTACCCATATAAACATAATACAAATATGCAAGGGTTCACATATTGAACTTGTGTTTTACTGCAACTTAGTGGACATTTCTCTTTGAAAAGGAGACGAAGTGTGCAGTAATGTACAGAAAAACGATGTTGCACAAAACGTGCATAGAGGTACATATTTTTATGACAATTTTGCATGCGTCCAAAAAAAAAAAAAAAAAAAAAGAAAAACTCTACTTCAATGGAAAAATATGAAGTGCAGTTGGGTCCACACTGAAATTCTAAGTTTCTTTATGCAGTTTAATATAATCAGGGTAACTAAATAAACTAGACAAGGACCGGAAACAGACAAAATTAGGAAAAAACAGGGAAGAAAGAAAAGCAACCAGGGCCAGATACAGTATAAACAAAAGACATGCGGCATTACAACTACTAGTAAAAAATAGAAGTTAACATTAAAATAGGAATTTCTGTTTCTATTGTCACTGTGTAGAGATTGTTATAGTGGTAGTATCAATTGTAATGGGGGAAAAAACTGCAGTAAAGTTGAAAAATGTGAAATAGAAGCATTTTCACTTTTGGACTCTGCTGTATATTACAGTCAATCACAACTGCAACCTGTAGAAATATTGGTAGGGATTATTCAGGTCTCTGGAGAGACAGCGAGTGAGAAAAAGAGAGAAAGAAATATTTAGAGGGAAAGGGAGTGCGGCAGGTTAGCAGGTATTGGTGAATAAAAAAAAATAAACCTTGAAAATGTATTCATCTAATCTACATCTGAATCAATTGCCCTTGCCCCAGAATAAAGGCACTTTCATCCTTCACAGCCCTCCCAAACGCACTGAAACACACGTCTCATCTCTCTCTTTTCTCTTCAAATACTGTGCTCAGTCAGAGTCAGAGAGTGTGAGGAGAATAAAAAATATAAAACAGACTGGAACCTCCTCTCTCCCTCCCTGTTTGTAGGATGGATTGTTTCCGCAGTCGCTTCCTGCTATGTCTTATTTTAAGTTCTCATCAGGGTTGAGGAGAGGAAATGGTGCCAGCTGTCCATTTCGTCAACTTCCCTTCACCACAGACCCACGATGTACACACACCATATGTGACCTTGGCCAAAAAAACAGGCATGAGCTTTAGTTTTCTATACATACATTAATAAAGCTTACCATAGAAGTATGGCTTGTTAGAATTGGACAATATTTGAATGAGATACAACTATTAGAAAATCTGGAATTTGAGGGTGCAGAAAAATCATCTCAGTTATGTAGTTAACCCTCGTTCCCTAAAGGAGGGAACGGAGACATTACCAATTGATTTTTGGAGAAAAAGCCCAAGGCCCAAATGCTGGCAAGCTGAAGAGCGGCGTATTAGAACAAAAAACAAACGTAACCTTCCCAACACCCTGGGGGTCAGCAACCCAGCAGGGCAAGGTTGGAGGCGGAGCACAGAGCACTGTGCGGAAGGCTTTTCTAGAAGGGGACACGATGGGAAATAAACATGGAACAAAAAGCCAGGACCAACGGGAGGGGAAGGAAACCTCTATCGGACATAGTTCAAGCTACTCTGCCAGCCAGAACTAAGGGGCTACGGAGGACCAGATGAATGGCCAACAGTGATTTCAACTGCGAGTAGCTCCAAAGGAGGAGATGGTGGGCGAGTTGTGACAGATGCCGGGAGCGCAGACCACCTTATCTGTTGATATACGCTACCATGGCGATGTTGTCATCCAGGAGCCCGAAGCTGCTTGCCCATTGCACATAGCACCAACCCGTCAGAGAACCACATGCCTGAACACCTGTCCTAGAGGCACTACGGCCTGTAAGAACGCAAGGTGGAAACCCATGGGCTGAAAAGGTGGCGACTCTGGGGAAACACCTATCTGGAGCGAGCCACGGTGCCATGCCCATCTCCGGACTCGGCCATGCAGCCAATGCTAAAGCAGTCTCATATGTAACAGGCGTTACTGCGGCTGCCATATACCCCAGGAGCCTCTGAAAAAGTTTTGGAGAGACCACTGTCTTGTGCAGAAATGCCACACAAGGCAATTCAACATTGACTGTGACTGTTCGTGTGTGACACAAGCGGTCATGTTGACCGAGTCCAGCTCCATGCCGAGAAAAGGGATAGCCTGAGAAGGGGAGAGCTTGCTCTTTTCCCGGTTGACCTGAAGCCCCAGTCGGCTGAGATGCTGAAGCACCGTGTCCCTGTGCTTGCACCATAGATTCCTCGAGTGAGCTAGTATTAGCTAGAGAGACATCTCATCTTCCAGAGCACCAAATGAGACGTTGGGTTCACCCCAGGACAAAAAATGAATACATATATTATATAATATACATATATATAAAATATATAGCGTATGTGTTTGTATTTATATGTACATTTTAAATATACACAGAAGACACACATTATGCAAAGAAAAACGTTTTGTATTATATATATATATATGTGTGTGTGTGTGTGCACTTATATGTATGCAGACATGTGTAGAGGACCACACAAGGGCAGAAGGGTGTAGGTTGGTGGATTTAATGATGGACAGTTTTCACACAGTGGAAAAAGCAGCACATCGCCTGAGGAAAAAAAAAGGTCCAACTGCAAATGTTTTGCTTTCCTATTACTGAGCTGAAACAACCTTTCCAGTGGCCAACAGCTCCATCAAAGAGAAGAGAGAAAACCCTCAAGTTTATGTGCAGTACGACTCTACACAACTACTACTGTATAGGCCACACACAAAACACACACACACACACACAAAGACACAAAAACACAAACGCATGCTGACACAGGCATAACAGCACTAAACCGCAAATTAGCTGACACACAGCACACAAGATCAAAGCCGAGAAGAAAGAAGCAAACAAGACTGCCTAAGCTCATTAAAAAAGCCTCTTTATTAGCGTCAAATTAAGAACTTTTTGCCTTTGCAGAAGGGATAAAGGGAAGAAAATGAAGAAGGAGAAAGAGGGACGAGGGGAAAGAGTGAAGGAGGATCGCTAGCTGCTAATCACATTATTAAAATGACTTTGAGTCCTGAATTTGACACAGCACTCGTTTGTGACGGAGGGAGAAAATTAGCGGGATAAAAGGATAGCTAACGGCTCATGTGGTGTGACTGATCCTTCACGTTAAAGTGATCGGGGATTAAACAGAGACACACTGGAGATGACTGGCTAAGTTAGAGAGTGATGGAGGGATAAGAAGAAAGAGTCCAGGAATCAGAGGAAGACAAAAGATGGAGAAGCACGATTTGGAGAAAAGATACACTTTCAGAAGAAACTTTTATCTTTTATTAGATCTTTTATTAATGTTTTATAGCTCGGTAGACTTAATCGAGTTCTCCGCTGTGTTTCAGTAAGAATGGGATTTACAACATAAGTATAGGAAGAGTATATAAAAATACACTTCTTGGTGTGATTTTAGACCAGAAACTATGCTGGGAACCACAAATAAATCATGTTTACTATTGTTTACTATGTTCACTATTTATACTCTTATACGGTAAATTTATTATTATTAAATAAATATAATAAACAATTAAATTGGACAAATAAAAAAAATAAAAATAAACTGTTTTTACTTTTTCAGGGACAGCAAATAATGACAGACATTTCATCAAGCTTATTCTCAAATAATAATAATAATTATTTTTTTAAATGTACTTACAACAATAGAAAAAGAGTTTACAGTTGCAAGATGAATAGTGGGAGCATATTCCAGACAATTTAACCTATTTGAAGTTTAAATAAGAAATGTTCAAGGTATTAAAATCTCTGAAACTGCAAACTTTGTTATCTTGGCAAATCTGAGCACAGTTTATAATACAGCTAGAATATTATCTAACTTGCTCACTGGGGAGTTGCAGGCATTATTTTCTTCCCCTTTTATCTTTTTTATTTTCTGTAAAACTGCTTTGGAACAACATTTATTATAAAAGCCACTATACAAATACAATTGTGCTGAAACTCTAGAGCAGACGCATTATTTCAGTTCAGGAGAAGGAGCTGAGAATCGAGAGCCTTCACGTGACTCTGGGATTCAACAAACCTCTCCAAGCATCAGACTTTTCTGTGTCCATCATGTCTGTACTTCATACAGTGTACTAAATGGTTTAATGCAATGAACAAACCACAACAAAACAAAAAACAGGCACTACTTTGTTTTAAATGTCACAGTATGGTTTTGACACAGTGCTGTTCAAGCACAACTCAACACAATACTGTCCACCTCTATCTTGGTTATTATCGAGTGTACTTGAAAAGGTCAATGGAGAATGGGTTCAAAGTTAAAACAATCTGACCTCTGGGTTTCAGAACTAAACCTATATGCAGAAAGTGGCACCAGCATTATTCTTTGAATTTAAAGACTATTTCCGTTTTTTTTTTTTTTTTTTTTTTTTTAATAAAATGAATTCCAAAAACGTACATTTTTTTGTAAGAATTTGAATAACTTTGAATAAGGTGTAGTGAAGAAAACAAACAATGATTTCAAAATACTGCTGAAATGGGTGGAGTCTTAATATGAAATGTTGAATGAAGAAGAAAACAATGGCAAGCGAGCACAGGCAGTAAAAAATTTAATCTACATCTAATGGGTTTTAGTTAAATTGTAAAGCATTAATTAAGCATTTATCTAAAATTTTCAGACTCCAAAACCTGTTAACATCCAAGATATTATGCTATTATGCAAAGCAGAGACAGATTTAAGTGCTGTGTGCAAAACCACTTCTCAAAACTATAAGAACATGGTCTTCTTTTCAAGGGAAGGCCAATGGTTGTATGTGCATTCTTTATATCTTGCATAATAATATTCTTTAAAGCAGACATTGATATATATAAATTACATTTACATTAATCCTAGTGAAGTGATTTAGTTCAGAGTGGTGAGTGATTTTCTCCTTGCCTTTAACATCAATGACGGACAAAAGCAACTAAACTAGGGTACAGCTTTGGGAAGACATAAGATATGAAAACTACACTTTTTCATGCTTTAATTTCTCATTAAATTCAGATATTTACTGTATAATAAAAGCAGGTGCATGACACCCCTCTGCTGGTCTTGTGACCTTTCTTTACAAAACAAAATTCTTCCTTTTTCTGTCTAGACTTCTCCATCATGGCTATAAAAGAGTGATTGAGGACAGATAAACTATGAGAAAAGCACAGTCAGGAATCCTCAGGTGACTCACAACCTGCCCAAGAGAAGAAAACCACAGAGAAGCACAAAGAAGGGAGGGATTCGGCAGTGCTTCTCATGAGTGTGTGTGTGTGTGTTCAGGCATTTGTGGTTTACGAGGGCACAAATGTGTTTAATGATATGGGAACTACAGCGTGAACATGGTTTGTGAGGAAGCTTCCTGTGTCCACGTAAAACAAAAGGCTTAAAAACATACTAAACAGTGTTTTATCAAAATCAAAAAGTGGAAATAGTTTCCTGTAAGGGGTAGGTTTAGGTGTAGGGTCAGTGTAGGACAATACCACACACAGTCTGTACAGTAGAAACACCATTACACCTATGAAGAGAGAGACCCCATAAAACACAAATACAAGTGTGTGTGGGGGGGTTCACATGTACTTGTGAACCTACAACAATGAAACCCATTTCCCTAGCATTAGCTAACTGTGAAAGGGGTGTCTAAATTTACTGATGATGATTTTATAAATGATGACTACATCATTTATATGTTCTCTTACATACAGTACATTCCAACATAATACTATTGAAATAGCCTACAACACCTGTTTTTCCACCATGTTTCCAACGTCAGCGATTCTAGGATAATTTCTGTGTTAGAAATATGGTGGTGTTGAGTTCAAATTCAGCATGTCACCATTATCACCATGTTTCCAAATGCAGCGCGAGCCAAACACCACAGATAGTAATATGAAGGCAAGGCAAGTACCAGATACGAGCAGAAGGTCAAGGCAACAAGCAACAATCAAAGTCCGTTAACTCCAGGTGTGGGTCAGGGCAACAGGTGAGAATCAAAGTCCAAAAAGGCAGTCCAGGTAAATATCCAAAAGGCAGTCCGGAATAATCCACAAAGAGAAAACGCTTGGTGATGTTACAAGAACAAAACTTTGCGTCTACTTCAGAGAAGCGGGTGATTTTATAGTGGCAGAAATGCACGGCACCTGAAGCGGAAGTCAGAGGGTGTTCGGGTAAAATGAGTCCAGGTGGGAAACTAATACTCAGGAGAAGGTTCCCGCTGATGACTGCTGGAGAGAGCCACGGAGGTCTGATTTGTGACAGAGCCAGGGGAACAGCTTGGGTGCACTGCCAGGACGTTGAGAGACGACGCCCGCACACCTGAGTTCGATGTATCCACCTCTACAACGAAATTAGCTCAAGGTCAGGATGTCGAAGTACGGGTGCTGTGGTGAAGCGTTCTTTTAAATTCTGAAAGGCTTTTTTGCTGACTGGTGTCCATCGGAGTGTGTTGGGTCCCTTGCGTGTCATGGTCGTAAGTGGGCCTGCTATCTGACTGAAGTTCAGGATGAAGCGTCGGTAGAAGTTGGCGAAGCCGAGGAAGCGTTGAAGGTCCTTGATAGTTCTTGGTTTGGGCCAGTTGAGCACCGCATTCACCTTCTGTTCGTCCATCGTAACTCCTTCAGCATTAATGGTGTATCCAAGAAATGAGATGCATGTTTGATAGAACTAACACTTGGGTAATTTGACTTAGAATTGATGTTGAATTACACGTTTTATAACTGTCCGGACTTGGTAAACATGTGAAGTCCTCGGAGTAGATTAGAATGTCAATGTAGATGATTACATGGTGATTTAACATGTCTCTGAAGATGTCATTAATGAGTGCTTGGAAGATTGATGGACTGTTGACAAGGCCAAAGGGCATCACCCGGTATTCGTACTGCCCGGTGGTGGTTGAAAAGGCGATCTTCCACTCGTCGCCTTCTTTAATACGGATCAAATTATAGGGACATCTTAAGTCAAGTTTAGTGAAATACCTGGCCTTTCAGAGTTTTTCCAGTTCTGAGGGTACCAGGGGTAGTGGGTAATGATTCTTCACTGTGATGTCGTTGAGGCCACGATAATCGATACAGGGTTGAAGAGTGCTGTCCTTCTTAGGGTGACCACCCGTCCCGCGTAGCGCGTGCGCGCACAGCGTTTGAGTCCCAATTCACGCGTCCCGCAAATTGAG
>JAUCNO010000795.1:2801005-2816508 GCA_032353835.1 Enteromius viviparus
AGTCAAATTCAGTTTATGCATGATTACATGATATAACTTTTTAAATACTGTATCCTAAGCTTTGGATAATTAAGCTACAGTATATATCATATGCTGAAGTACATTTCTAGAGTTTAAAAGGTTAAAAGAAAATATAACAAGAACCGTACCGAACCGAAAACCATGACCCTAGAACCGCAATACAAACCGAACCGTGGGTTTTGTGAACCGTGCCACCCCTAGAGACTACCATGATACTTGGTGCCAATACAAATACTGACACATTTGTTTTTCTTATAGATTTTGATTCTACAAGTGCTGCAATTCGATACAGCAATCTTCAGGCACTTTACGATCTGATTCCAAAACATTTCTTGGATCTACATTTTTTCCGTCTGCTGTGCAAATGCACCTTTATAGCTTAATCTTAACCAACATTGACGTTTCTATGCTTTTTGTAAAGTAGAAAATCTGTGTGTGCCATCTTAAAGTAGGTGTAAATCTTGATTTCATGATTCAATTCAATTATGATTATCATTATCAAATCAACTGAAACTGGCCCAGTTTCACAAACGTGGCTTAGCTTAAGCCAGGACTAGGCCATAGTTAAATTAAAGTATTTACAGAGGACAATGACACTGACATATTTTAAAGGTCCCATTGTAAGGAGGGAGACGGAGGCGTGCAGATCCATTTGCATAACTTTATTTAAGGTCGACAAGCAGAGTCAAAACACCAGCAAACAGAGCAATGAGGACAAGGCAGAATCAGGATTGAGGTACACGGGCAGACATCAGGGCAGGCAGCAAAAAATACAAGAAACACTCAGAAATGATGGCCAACGCAAATCAAGGCCGCACTGGGCTGGCGTGAAAGTCTGGCTTATATGCTGAGTGTTAATGAGAGTGTGGGCGTGGATAATGATCTCCAGGTATGTGTGATTAAATGGTGATGAGATGGTGCAATGCTTGCAAACAAGAGTGTAACACCCATGTTGTATACATATTTGCAGTATAAGTAACAAAAAACATCTCATTATGTTTTCACAGCTGCTTTCTTAGGGGCTCTGTCAAAAACTGTCCGATCTACACACGCGACATAATACAGTTGCTTAAACACAGCGACATTCCGTGACAGATCGACTGACCATAGAGAGGATGGCTGCAAATGTATACATCTTCGCGGACTACGATTTGTATTTGCGGCCCTGTGTGCAAAGTCCAGCTGTGTATGAGATGGCCGTAAGATCCAGGAAGCCAGCAAGTTATCCCCAGCTGCCCTGTTCCCGTCTCGCAGTCTGGCGAGGTCCGCCACCAAAAATGTCGCAGTATGGTGAGAAATAAATCCTATGGACATTCGCTTTGTGGAGGATCACACACGGTTTTGGTTTTGCGGGCAGGAGTGCCATGCAAAATCTCTGCGGTTCCCAGCCCGCGAGTTCCCAGCCCACCCCGTATCACGTTCCGAGGACCCGTGTGATTAACTGTTGGTTCCGGTTTTACGCCCTGGAGGGCTGTGCCACCAGGGAATTTTGCACGGCACTCCTGGTCGTAAAACCGACCTTGTCTTCCTGTTTCTTTAGAGGTATTTTTGCTGCTATTTTTGTGTAATTTAAGCAAGACAGTTGGGTTTTTGTAATAGTGATGTTGTGTGAGTTATGTTCAAGTTAGTTTGGTTAATTTGCAGCCCTGTTATATAAAAGTTAAACAGTTACCGTCGTGCAGAGAAGTGTGTATGGGGAGTGAGTTGTTAAAATTGCCGCTTGTTCAATATAAGGAATTAGGGCGCGAGTGATAACTACGTTAACGGCTCAATTGAATTTGCATGCAGTTGCTAGTACTGTATTGGCTAGCGGTTAGATAGAAGTATAATAGATTAGCTTAACTCTTATTCATCCACGCCCTAATGAACAGCAGCCAGATGTCACAGTATGTTCAGTTAATGTTTTTGAATTTGTTTCTTTGATTTATAAGTATGATGAATATGCAATTGCTTTATTTAAATAAAATAATAAACAATAGTGTACAAGACATACTATTAAGCAGTAGAATTAACTACGATGCAAAGGGGCGTCACCCGAAATAGAAAGCTGCTGATCCACTGACAGACTGGACCCTTCCAGTATAGAGGCATATGTAGCAATTTTCAGCTTGCAATGCAATATTCTAAATGGAAATGTGTTTCTTATTAAATGTTCATTTCCTTTAACCCACATGTACAAAATTTGGTGCAAAAGGAAAATGAAAATGAAATAATATTATTTACATTTCCCATTTACAACAGTAATCTTAATATGTAAACTGAATACTAATTTGAATGCCGTATAAGATGAAAATGAAAATGTAAAACCCTAATTGATTTGATATGTGTAACATGTCCAAGCAGAAGTAGTATCAAAATGATCATTTAAATGTTAATTGTCCGAAATTAATTTAGACTACATTTAGTTAGGACACTTATGATTGCATTTTCATCATGACGTCGTGGGATATTTGTAGCAAAATTCACTGCGGCTTTGAAAATGCATTCTGAGCTGACCACGCCCACCCTCCGTCAATCATTGCTTCAAGGCGGAAGTGTGTTAGTTCAGATCATTCGAACCATAACAGCTGGAGATATGAAGTTGAGCGTGAGGAGAGAAATAGTGATGTTTTAGAAGATTTGTATGCGTGCTGTATGTAGGTGACAGAACTAGATTAATATTGAGTGTTTTGCAGAATTGTAAGCCTTAACAGAAAAAAAGCTGACAAAGATATGTCTTTTAGCGGTTATGGATTGTTGAGCCACTGATATCACATGGGCTGTTTTATTGATGTATTTACGACGTTTCTGGACCTGGATCAATTTAGTTGTGTTGCTGTCTATCAAGGTTCAGATGGCTTTCTGATTTCATCCAAAATATCTTAATTTGCCTTCTGAAGATGAATGAATTTCTTACGGGTTTTCGAAAGACATGAGAGTTATTAATGTAAAAATTTTAATTTAGGGATGAACTAACCCTAAGTCCTATTTTTGGGGGGTTTCATTTGGACAGGATGATGGTGCATTTAAAGCAGGTAAAGGACTTCGCATTGGTCCAGTGATCTGTTGAAGATCAGTAAGAAGATGGGGGCCAGCTGGTCAGGACAGGTTTTCAGACAGGCTGGATTCACACCGTCTGGTGCCTTTCTTCTTTTGTTGTTCCTGAAAACATATTCCAATAACTTCAATAAAAAATCTCACAGAGCATAAAAACATATAGGTTCATCCTATTGCACCCGGACTCTTACATATCAATGGCATTAGGGACTCCAAAATATTCTTCTGTGGCATCAACATAAAGTACTTTTTAGATAGATGAATGCACATCCACTTCTCTGGGCTGCGTTTCCCAAAAGCATCATAAACCTATAAGTTGATCTTAGCTCCATTGCTTTCAATGTACTAAAGCTTACAATGCTTTTACCAGCCTACAGTACCTTCGAGTGTGTCTATGTGTGTGTGTTTATAGAGCTAAGATATAGACATACAGAAAACCACTGGCTTGTTCCCAAACTACTTCTATCCTCTCTTTCCCATGCATACAGTAGACGAGATCAGTGCCAGTGAGGATTTGGAATTAGATGACTCAAATTTTCCTTTCTGAAGATCCTCTTGGGTTGATTAGCTCAGCGTGTGTGCATGTGGGTAAGCCACCAGAGCAGCAAACAGGCCGATAAAATGTACCTTTAAACCCCAGAGTACAACTAACACAGAAAGACCCACAGCGGGGCAAACACACACTCACTTCAGTAAACACAATACAGTAGCTCTGAAGAAACTGGTGTGAATATCCTTGGTTGTGTTACACTTGTAATGTCTCATTTTCCACAGCGTCCCTGGTGACAGTAAAGCTAAAACACAATTACACGAGCTGCAAGGGATGTGAGTCCCACACAGAAAACAACAAAACCAAAAGGTCTGGTTTAAAGGTGAACAAAAGAAAGAAGAAAAGAAAAAAAATAAATAAGCTGCTTGTGTTCTATTTTTTAAACCTTTTATTTTCCCCTTCATTTCCTTCATTTGATTTCAATTTACTTTCTATATTGTCTGAGCATCGGCGTGATGACTCTCTCCTTCCGCTCGCCTATTTTCCCTTTCCAGACTCATTAACAATCACTGTAGAAGCTGCACACTCACACGGAGGACTACTGCCATTCCAAATAACAGATGTGGAAGAATATGAGATCAGAAAACTGCTGTTGTTAGCTAGAAAATGATTTCAAGGAAAGCACAAACGCAGTCAGAAACAGCACAGGTATATTTGTAGAAAAAGCAACAATGCATTGATACAGTATGAGTCAAAATGATCCATGTTTCTATTTTGACAAAAATTAAGATAACAAGTAAAGATCATGATCCATGAAGACATTTAGTAAATTTCCTATCCTAAATCAAATCAAAAATGGATCAAAACCTCATTTTTGATTAGTAATATTGCATCTTTATTTGGCCAACTTTAAAGGTTTTGTATCCTCAGGTTCCAGGTTTTATAATATTGTCAAATATTGTCCTCTCCTAACAAACCATACATCAATGGAAAGATTATGAACGGCTGGTTTAGTGGTCCACGGTCACATATTTGTATAGATTTACCAATAAATTTGAGAAACAGAGTAATTTTTCTTTAATTATTCAAGATTCTATTATGAATGTTTTTTGTCTAACTCAACAGCAAAAATAGGAGCAATGCTTTAAAATTCAAGACAGAGCTGGTGGAGAGAACGAGTGTGCTTGCCACTTTTGAGCTGCGTTATCCTCCACAGACAGTGTATGTTTGTTCTTTCAACTTTATTGAAAACAAAGCTAGAAAACTGCAGAGCTGATTCTTGGCTGATGCAAACCCCCCTCAAACTGAACGCTATAGAGTGTGTATCATTTCACGATTCTGTTTACTGATTCTCCTTTGATTCTTATTAAAGATTCTTTTAGTACTTATTAGTAATAAATATATGATGAAAAGAAATACATTAAATAAATGATCTCATGAATGCATGCATTTCAAAACAATCCTCCGGAATACGCTGCGTATTTCAATCATTAATATTTACTTTCACAGAATGCTTAATGTGTATCTTTAACTTCACATTAACATATAAACAACCCGTCAGCAACTATACTGTTTATTTGAGAACTCATTCACAAGAGTGATTTGCTCTTAAAAGGTTCTATTTTTTTTTTTTTTTACATTAAACTCAATTACTCAAAGATAAAGGTACAAAGGTGTCACTGGGGCGGTACCTTTTCAAAAGGTACATGTTTGTACCTAAAGGGTCCATGTTGGTAATTGAATGGTACATATTAGTACTTAAAGTGTACATATTTAAACATAATAGGTTCAAAAGTACAATTTGATTTGTAAAAATATAATAAAAAAATTTATTAAAATAAAATTGTATTGCATTTAAAATGACTGTTTTCTATTTTAATATATTTAAAATATTATGTTAGAGTAAAGTTATAATATAATGTTCAGCATCGATATTCAAGTCTAGTTACCTCAAATCTGACTATTTTTTTGTGAGATATTTACATCTCTTTTTTTCTGATAAATTATCTCACAATTGTGAGTTTTGAAGTCATGACAATTCTGAAAACATAAGTTTTATCCCCCTCAAAATGTAACTTTACAACTCGCAATTGGGAGTTTTTATCACAAAATAAAGTATGAATTTTGAGATAAAATCGCAATAACCTTTTTTAGGTGGAAAGGCGCTTTGAAACAGATGAAAAAAGAAATAAAGTAGGAAAGCTTGTTGCCAAGTAGGTTAGTTTTCACTTGACTCTATCAGTATTTAGTTTCATTCCAGCTCTGAGCAAGTCCAGGAAAGAGAGAGAGAGAGAAAGAGAGGGAGGGAGTGAGAAGAAGCAGATCATCTGAGAGTAAGTGTAGCTGTAGAAGACACAGGATCACAGAGGATTTATATCAAAAAAAAAAAAAAACAGCTTTTTGAAGAGGTGACAATGGGGTGAGGGAGAGAATGAATGAGTGAGCGAACGAGTGAGTGAGGTGTGATGGCAGTGAAGTGAAAAAACAGAAAGAGAAAGGTAAGCGCTACAGTCCAATCTCAGGAGATGACTTTGCTGGCCAACCTTCAAAGCACTTCAAAATTGAAAATGTGAATTGAGCGCGATGAGAGAAAGAGAGAGAGAGAGAGAGAGAGAAGGAGGATGGAGGGAGAGTGAACTTCTGAATTTGAATTTGGACACAAAGAGACACAGTGGCATACTGAGACCTCTTTCACTTCTCTTCTCCGTCTTCTCTGTTCTCCTCCAGCATTCACTTCTTCACTTCTACAACTCCTCCCTTCTTCTTCTCTCATCTTTCGCTTCTCTGCTCTCCTCATCACTTTGTCTCGTCTCTACTCCTTAGCTAGGTTTGAGATGCCAGATGGTTTGCTGATATTAAGAATCTCTAGAGGTTCAGATTGTGAGGGACTTGAGGAGGAATCCAGAACGCTGACCACATACAGACTGAGCTCACGGCTCACAGGGGCTTTATTCTGCTCTTCTCTTCTTCCTGAGCTCCTCTAACACTACTGCGTCAACGTTTGCAATTGGGCTGCATTTAATTGGGGAAAAATAAACTGTAACGCTGTGAAATATTTTTTTTAATCTATTTTAGCTACCTATTTAAATATATTAAGTTCAAATATAATTTATTCACGTAGTGGCAAAGCTGAATTATCAGCATCATTACTCCAGTCTTCAGAGTCTCATCCTTCAGAAACCCTTCTAATAGCATTCTTAGAAACAGTTCTTATTATGAGCAATATTGCAAACGCTTGGACTGCTTGTTGTTTTTGTGGAAACAGTGATTTTTTACAGGTTTTCTTTTATTTGAAGTAAAATGTATATGTATGTTTATATAAATACATACACATACTGTACACGTCGGCCTATATATTTAAGAAACATGTTATGCTTATATTAAATATATTTATATATAACTTATATACATAGATATATATACAAATATATACTGTATAGATACATGCAAATATTTACTAAATATATACTGTGTGTGAGTCTTAATATATACACATAATAAATATACACAGTACACACATATATATTATATGAACAAACACTTTTATTAACTTATTATGATTATACACATATGATTATGCGATCATTTACATCATATTTGTCACTTACTACTGTACCTATAGTATAGTATAAGACCAGGAATAAAAAGAGGCAAGCTGCTGAACACTGACGAGGCATTGCGGTGTAAATGTAGGGGGTCATATAACTTTGATTTATGACTATGAGATCATAACAAGATGAGTTCTAACTAACTCACTTTTGCACCTCAGTTTCCATGATCTGGCCTGGGTCAGAGGATTGCATTAGAATTATTATTAGTATTATTATTATTATGATTATTCCAAAAGAGCAAGGAAAATCCTGAACATATATTCCCCTTGAAGATATTTCCTCTACATTTGAATGACGTAATGGAGTTTAAACATCTAAAAATACACATCCTCCAGAATCCCAGAAGAGACATACAGTATGCATACACTCAGACACACACACACACACCTCAGCATCACATCACGTGTCTCCATCACCAACCTGTAATTATGTGGCCAGCGTGTCATGGACTTTCTGCTTATGCTGGAGCCGCATGTGTAAGAGCCATTAAAAGAGAGATGGAAAGTGCCTCTCATGCAGAATACTAATATGCTAATTTAGCGTTGGCAAATCTGAATGTTTTTCTTTAGCAGCCTGCCTCCACACACACGCGCACACACACACACACACACACACACACACACAATTTACTCTCACTGACTATAGAGTGGCAAGGGCAAGTGCAAACGAGAAGAGGAGACAATGATTGACAATTGGGAGCATCTGGCATCCAGGAACGGAGCGCGAGAGAGAGGTCAGGAGGAAGTGATGCGCTGCTATCAGCAGAGCCGCTCTGCACTGATTGGCTGATGAAGCAGAAGTCCAACAAAAGAGTTTAAGAGCCGTGAGCTTCTCCACTTACAGCAGCAGTGCTGTAGAAGTGTTTATTCATTCAGATTTCATATAAGCCTTTGTAATGCGAATGAGATCATGAATGCAAACTGATATCCTTAATGCAAACACATTGTAAAATAATGCTTTAAAATGAATTTAATAAAGCATCTAAGAGGTCTGTAGTGATTTTCTATGCTCCATACCGCCTTCTGTCACTGAAGCATTAAATGTCACTTCTTGTTAAAATTGCAATATGATAAAGAAATGCATTGTTTAATAAATAGTTAAAATTTTTACTAATGACTCGAATTTATTTTCATCTGTTACGAAAATTGAGATCTTTACCGTATCCTTCTCATAAACCCTGAAACTGATATGTCAGATTGATGATTTATGACCTGATTTGTAACTTGATTTATGGCATTTAGGAACACTTAGCAACAAACTGATGTGCTTTGGGCAACTTCACCTGAAAATTAGTTGGTAATTCTACAGGTTTAATAACTAAAGGGCGTTTTTACAATGATGTAATCATTTCATTTCATTCATTGATTTATCTAAATAACATTTTTAAAATGTACCTAAATGGAAAAGAGGTATTGTAAAGTGTAATATTTCACAATAATAATATTTTTACACCTTCCTCCTTTTTTGTCTTCAGAACCACCTTAATTCTCAATGTTTTTCAAACTACCTTAAAATCTAATGAAATCAAATAATAAATGAAACTCTGAAACTCTTTGCCTCTGTATATAAAAATATTCATTATTTTAAAGTATTTTTGTTTGATGTATTTTTGTACTTTGATTCCTGCTTCTTGTTGTGTGTGTTTTTTCTTTTCCTCTCATTGTTTTTATTGTTGTGTAATAATCATTAGAATAATAATGACTCTTTGTGCTGATTAGTTATATTATTTATAGCGGATGTGGCTTATGTTGCTGAACAAAAAAAAAGTAAATAATAATAATAATAATCTTTGTGGCATAGATTGATTGAGGTGCTGGAAACATTGCCTCACCATCTCAAAATATGTCTTATATTAATGTATTTTTATTTTATGTATGTTTGTATTTCTATTGATTTTTGCTTGTTGTTGTTTTTCTTTTCCCCTCATTGTTGGATTTTAATTTTAAATGTAATTTTTTAATTTAATTGCTGCATGTATTGTGCATTATCAAGTTTTATCTAGCCATTGAGTGAGAAACCTTCTGACGCCAGTCTCACAACAGCAGGAGAAGATCATCAGTGAGTCTATTTGTCTATTGTCATGCCTTCTTTAGCAAACTGTGTCCTTTGTGTCCTTTTTTACTTAAAAGCTTCAGTATCCTTTTATTATAACTGCAAAATACCAACAAAAGATTTTTTCATAATGCGTCATGTGGGTGAGTAATGCTGGCAATTTTATATCGGTTGAATGCATTGCATTACACAATAAAGCCTATCAAATAATACACCATCGTTCAGTGTAGAAGACTTGTCCTGCTAATTATATCAGTGGCAATTGAAGGGAATTATCGTTAGATCTAGCGGCGTGAACTTTCTTGATCTGATCTCCTCCACCCCATTAACATGGATCACAGCTTGTCTCACCGAGCCCAAGTATGACACACTAATCCAATCGGCGGCAATTATAACCTAAGAGCTGGATTATAGAGATCCCCCTGTTCAGCCTGACCTACAGGACCTGAGAGAAACCACCTAGCATACCGTAACGCGCCTGTCGAAGTGCTGACGGAGATACTCTCCATCACAGGGCTCACCGGAGAGTCGGCTAATTAGCGTCATAATAAAAGTGCCTAGCCTGGCACTTTATGAGCCCTTCCGGGATGCCAAACAGAACAAACAGCATGACTATGTGTGTGCGAACGCTATTTACATGGAGGGAGGTATTGATCTTACAATGTCAGATTCAATAAGAGCTCAGTGCATGAGCAGCAAGCTTACGCATCAGAAGTGCACCTTGACCCTGCTTTCATCCGTGTCTTCATCCGAGCCCTCATCCGTCTCCAGGGAGGAGAACAAACAGGAGACATGGGCTTTAGTGCATCAGTCTGGGAACAGTTTGTATCTCCGGCTCTGACTGGAAAAGCCCAAACAGACCTGTTAAGCTATTGGAGTGTATACATACACACAGGGAGAACACAAACCAGCGTATTCAGAATCATTGACTCGATGGCTGAGGAACATCTTGTGCCACCAATGCATGCGTAAACTTCCTTGCAGCTCCCTATTTAGATTGCTTAGAGCTGTAAGTGATTTTTAGCCGAAGGCTTTACCACTGTTCTCAACCACAGTAAGCCCCAAGCAGAAATAATTATGTTTGCAATACATTTATGTCATGTTATAGTTCAAAATCATTAACAGATATACTGACATATCACTTGAGGCTTACGGATTAAAAAAAAAAAAATATATATATATATATATATATATACTGTATATAAATATATATATATTTAAAGTTCACAAAAAAATGTAAATGCAATGTTTATCTGCTTACCCCCAGGGCATCCAAGATGTAGGTGACTTTGTTTCTTCAGTAGAACACAAACTACTGTAAGATTTTCATCTCAAACCTTTGCAGTCTGTCAGTCTAATAATAATGAAAGTCAATGGCTACCAAATGTTCCGGAGTTCCGAGGCAAAAAAACTAAATTTTTGTAAACTAAATTTGCACAATCCGACTGTTTCGTGTCTTAACACCTCAGTTCATTGTCATGATCCATAGAGTTTAATATGGTTTCGTCTGTGTATGTTTTGTTGACCCTGAAAACTATATCCAGTACATTTCCAAAAGAAATGAACACTAGAGGCAGTAAAACTCTCACACCTTTTATTCCTTTTCACACCAATTTACAGAGCTTCGATTAATAAAGCGTAATTTTCACACAATTACTTGAAGAATATCATGTTATGACTTCAAAACAATATTAATACGCTGGGATATATTTAAAAACTGCTGCTTTTGAATGTTAGCATCACACATATCCAGCTATGTGTTTTCAACTGTGTGGACGGTAGGTTTGTTCGGTTGCTCACGGTTGCTTAGGCTTGGATTTGGTGTAGAGCATATTTCCAACATAATAGATCAGTAACTTTTAGCAACAATCCTCTATTAAATTCTGAAACATTGAATATACATTACCAACGTAATAAAAACGTGCCAGGGTTTACATATTGAACCCGTGTTTTAGCTCCACTCAGTAGACATTTCTCTTTAAAGTGCCCCTATTAGTGCCTGCTTTTTCAAATATGATCCTTCATGCAGTGTCATGTAGTTGTATGTGAACATAAACTATCTGCAAAGTTGTGATGCCGACAGTGCAAGATAAATAAAGTTATTATCTATCAAAAAAGAAAGAGTCTGTTCACATTCGCCTAAACAAGTCGTCAGCAATTCGAATCTTGTTCTGTTATGGATCCACGTCACTAAGTAACATATTTGCATAACGTTTTACGTCCCAAACAACTTGCCCCGCCCACAAACAGTACAATTCCACGTGGATTACATCATGTGAAGAAGACGCTGTATCGTGAGAGTAAATTTGTTTTATATGCCCTTCCGAAAGATTTTTTTTATTATTTATTTTTTCAACAACACCTCAGCAGTACAATCTCTTGTTGTGTTTGTGCCATTTTACTGCTTTTCCAATCTTGGAGTACAACGCGATATTCACCAAATGTCTTAAAAAATGGATCAGTGTACAGTTTATTTGGACCGACTTGCTCCTCTGAATTTTCATTAGTTAAAGGCCCCATTTACAGGAAGGGAAAACGCTGGTATTTCCCTGCGGTTTGGCCTCTAATTTACACGAAACCCCCGTTTTTATCACAGAAAAAGATTATTTCAACGGCGTATTTATGCGGGTTGATAAACATGACAAGTTGTGCATTGTGTGTTGATTCGCTTACAAAAGCACTGTCCACGGTAGTTTTGGTACACGCTCTGTGGAGCGCTGTAGCGGTAAACCAATCATAAAAGACTATCTGACCAATCACAGCAGTGAGGGCTCACAGGAAGGTGGGGTTTAGACAGACTGAGTTTTCAAAGTGCTTCACACGAATCATTTAGAAACGGGGTAAAATTAAATCTATTTTTGGGGAAAACTAAAGTGTTTTTTGACCTTGTATACTGTACATGTAAACCTGTTTTAAGAGACTCATAAAACAATATTAGCCACCTTTAAAATGACATAATAAAGGCACTTAATGACTGCAGGAAACCTTGCAAGGCATGAAAAAATGGTGTTACACAAAACATGCACAGAGGAACATATTTTTATGAGATCAAAAATACTGAGGATTACTTGTATCATTTATATCACCCAGCCCTAACACTTCCTGTGTTTAAGCACTAATATATAACTGACATTACAGCTTGACTTTCTGTAAAACTGCTATGCATATTGTGAACAGTACTATACAAATTAATTCAACTTGACTTGATTTGACCCGAAACATAAAGCCTCAGAGGTACTAGACTAGAGCAGGAAGTGACATTTAACCAGGAAGTTGTTTTTTTCCCTTTTAAACTCAAGTGCTTGTGCAACTGAACTTAAACTTGATGCTTTTAAGAGAATAAAAGCGGTGAGTGCACTCTTAGAGGAACACACTTGCTGTAATTGGGCAGAAGTTGAATTAGACCCAGCATGCTGAGAGGTTGCCACCATCGCTACATTAACTAAACGTCACGCGTTCAGATGGAGAGAAAGAGGGAGCGAGAAACGGCTAAGAGAGAATATTCATGCCATGAAACAGAAAACTTGATCAATGGCTCCCCCAGTCACCTCGTTAATGAAGAGAGAAGCTTTTATTAGATATGAGTGAAATATTTATAAGATGAATATTTTAAAGGCCCACTCTTAGCCAAGGAGAGAGACAAATGCAGACAGACAGACCGAGGGAGAGAGAGAGAGAGAGAGAGAGAGAAAGTATGAATCCACAAGGGTATGGGATAAAGCAACCAAACACTTTTATTTCTTTGCGCTTCTTTATCCGACTTCCTTCAGTGACATCAGCAGAAATCGTTTGCACCTTCAAAACACTTAGCGTGGTGCGTTCTCATTCTTCTCCCATCCCTTTCTCTTCGCTGTAAAACACCATCTAACCCTCATCTGCCAGGATCACTCTGAATAAATTAAATTAAAGCTACTCTATGGCTAGAATACATTACATTAACTCAGTACAGGAGTGAGACGGAGTGCTTTCGTTTGGAGGGAAAGTGCACCGCAAGGCACTTGATCAAGCGCTTCAGAGCCGAGAATGTATCAGTATTGTTCTCCAACAATTTAGCCGAAGCAGTGAGAGACGAATATCTGATTTAGTTTGTCCCCTTTTCTTAGGACTATAGATTAAGGCCAGAAGCGTATGTGAATGCATGACCAAGCCAAAGCTTTGATTGAAACAAACCTCGGTGATCAAGGTGGTGATTGAGTTATTCTTGAATATCTATGCCTGGAAGTGTTATTATTGAAGTTGCACACCTGTCCAGCAAGATTCTTATGAATCTGTGGCTCTCACATGACTATCTATCTGTAAATTGCCTTAAAAAAAAAAAAAATTACTAACTTTCAAAATATGTCTTGACAGTCTTTTTTTTTAAATTTCTCTTCACTTTAATTCAGTGACATTCAAATTGAAATACTGCATCCTGTTTGCCAACCTCATTTAAAACTGGTCAGTTTTAAAACAACAAATGTGAAACATTTAGCCACATTTAACATGTATGCATGTATATATTTTGCCTGCAGGCACTGTCAAAGTGTCAGCAAATGCATTAAATGTGTGAAGATGCAGTATGTTCCAGAACACTTAATGTGCTCACTACATGCTGTACTTTCCCAAAGAATATTATTAACCTCATAAATACCCAAATACGATGTTAGCAAAAGGTTTACAAAAGTACAGTGTGAAATCTCAAAACCTCTCCACTAAAAAAGAAAGAAAGAAAAATACTAAGCAGAGTAAAGCAAGGACAGTGTGAAACAGAACAAGATAACACCCAGGAACATTATTAAAATGCTGGTTAGCAATTTAAAATGTGAAAAAGGAGATTTATAAAGACAGGAAAAAGGAAGAAATTGTAAATTGTTCCTTTGGCCAGATCTCTCTTCGTCTCTTTCTCACCTCACATCAATATTCAAGCCTTCTCTCGCTCTAGACCTTCTAACACCTCTTAGACTGCAGCTACTGACCTGGTGGCATCGCTTAAGCTGTTGAACTAACCTTATAAACCGCACTTGAACATCAGCGCACACACAGATAAAAACACATTTACATGCACAATCCCACAGACAGCCCGTGACACATGCATAGATGCACAAATCACTCATGCACACATTAAGATGCACAGAAACACATCTGCAGATGCAAAAATCGCTCACACGCACATTTACAGTTCCACATTCAGAAATGATGTGACGACACGTGTCTCATGTCACATTTTCCCAAGAGCATTGCTGATATTTGCCTCTCCCTGAGTGTATGTGTTTGGAAATGTGTGTGTGTGTGTGTGTGTGTGTGTGTGTGTCCCTGGGCACTGTTGCTAAACCTTTGGCAGTCTTGTGCCAGTCTTGGACATGATGTATGTTTGTCTGTCTGCTCTCTTCTCAGTCAAGGTCTCACCCTGCTTTACACACACACACACACACACACACACACACACACACAAACACTTGTCATCACAGACAAAGGCACAAGGATGCTGGCACTTTCAGCAATGACTGCGTTATTTTTCGAGTTGTTTTTTTTACTTTAAACTATTCCTCTGCCACAACCAGGGGCTTGTGGGAGATACAGGCGCATAGTAATAATAAGAAACCTAAAATACACGTTTGAAACATCTCGCCTCTGAGAACGTTCAGGCCGAAAGCACAGGAGATGCCTCGCTAGCAGTTTTATTCTGGAGCGTTCCACTTCACAGAATCTACAAAGACAACAAAAAATGAAAGCAGAGCTAGTTAATCTGAGGCGTTACATGGCTGGATTTGACAGGCCTTTTGCTGAACGAGGCCAAAGCAAAGCTCTCTGTAGAGGTGTTCGTCTATGTTCAGAAAGTGTGTCATTGTGAACAGGTGCTCACACAGACCCACAAAGACAACCGAACACAAACAAACACTGAGCTGTCCCGCCTGGCCACTTTATCAGACCAATATCCCTCACAAGAGCTCATTGATTCTTTGAATGGGGAAAAACAGATGAAGCAATCGTTCTACATTAGTGCTGCGTGGAGCAACAGAACCAGCTCTTAACACTTTCATAGACTCTATAAAGAGGTATTTAGAAGAAGAATGAAAAAATCTATTTTGTTTCCTGCTTTTATGCATGGAAGGAGCAGCTTTAACACCATTAGTATTCATAGCTATTTGTAACATTACACTTGAATTTCTGTATGTTTGAATGTACTGTATGTATTATTATATATGAATTAATATATGAATATATGAATTATATATGAATGACACTAATAATACGAATTATTATTTGCATTTATATAGCGCTTTATCATGTATGGTCATACACCCAAAGTGCTT
>JAUCNO010000795.1:2852409-2868610 GCA_032353835.1 Enteromius viviparus
ATATAAAGAAAAACTTTTATTTTGATGTGATTAATCATGATTAATCCATTGACAGCCCTAATATATATATATATATAGGCTATATATATATATTTTTTTTTTTCAGAATTTTTTTTATTTATTTGCTTCTTACTTTAGACTTATGTTATCTAAAATCTACTTTTAGTTAGTAATTCCCCAACATAAAGGTCAATGATTAAATTAAGTTTGGTACAAAGCGACTGACTGACTTTTTTCACAAAAACAGGCTTATAATAGTGAGAACCCCCAAAAAAGTAAAGACAAACAAAACTGAACACGGCAGTGTTAAAACCAGCCGTGAACTTGAATCCTGTGCAGAATGTCAAAGCATCTGCCGACACTGTTCCTTTTTTTTCTACACATCAAACATGACCGAGCTGGCAGACCGTCAGTCACTTTAACTCAGGCATTCTATTTTCTTCTCTCTCCTTTTCTTTCTAGAATATGAGGGGAAGAAATAAAGGCACAGCTGTCAAGTGCTAAATGACCTAAAATAAGACAACTTTTAATTGCAGCTTCTAATTTTAGAGCTACTGCACAAAAAAACATCACATTTTGTAAATCCCACACACAAGATGGCACATAAACAACAGCGAAACACCATAATTGCTTTTAGCCTTAACAATGCAAGCCACTATTAATGCTAATTTGAGTTCTTTTACAACAACACAGAGAGCGTGCTTCTCCATGTAACAGCATGACACCTGTGAGCATGAGCCGTCGTATTCGTTACAGCTTCTGAGTGTCTCGGGCTGAGGTGTTGAAACACAGGAGCGTTTGATATTATTACTAACCTGACAATCACAGGAACAACCGTGCTACGCCTTGTGTTTTTACAAGTCCTGGAATCTCTCTCAGACGATGACAACTAGCTTAGTCAGTCAAGTGGCCTGCTTTGGGACGTGCTCCATTTTATCTTGCTTAGAGGCCTATAGTAATGCTGAGTCGGGAGATTGTAAATATGTGATTGGTACAAAAAAAAACAACAACAATAACTAAAATACTACAACATTATCCTAAGCAATCTGATATTCAGTCAATATTTATTTTATAAAAATGACCCTTAAAACCCTTAAGGGACAAATATAAAGTAAATTGGGTTTATCAATCTCAGTAATTTATTAATTGAATAAATTTCCCAATTTAAAAGTTCAGTTTAGAAGTGTCGTATCATATCGATATGGACATTATTGGTCTTTAAAAGTATCAGTATTGTAGCAAAAAAACGAAATAAGTGGTATCACCCATTAATGGGTAACTCAAGGTCGTACCTTAAAAATGTATACAGTTCCTACAGTAACATTATAAGCAATGACAAATACAAAGAGGAAATGAATTGTAGATATCATGTTGCATTTTTATAGTCTGCTATCGGTACTAAAAGGGAAACTTCTGATATATTATCTTACAGTGTGTCAGTCAGACAGGTGATGACAAGTTTTATGACTTGACAAAAAAGCTTTTCGTGTTTAGGATGTTTCTTTTTGATGGAATGACAGACCATCTCTGAGCTTTCCATCTGTGACTCATTGACTTCAGTGATAGAAGCGAGCTCCACCCACACACCCCCATCTCTCGGAGCAGGAATGTTCAGGCCTCGTCTCTAATCCCGCTCTCCTCGGAGCTGTGTGCTGAGGTGACAGGTGTCAGCTCTAAAGCCCTTTCCAAACAGTAACTGCGGATGCCAAAAATTTACCCTAAAAAAATGCGGTAGCAACATTTTAGGTTTTACGGTTTTAACTTAATTTTACAGTTAAATACCGTCATTTTGTTACCTGATTTAATGTTAAAGTGCCCTTATTATGGATTAGGAGCTTTCATGCATGCTTTCATTTCAGCTCTAAGTGAAAGAAAACATCCTGCAAAGTTTTCAATCTGAAAGTGCGCTGTGAATGAATTTAAAGTCTCTGAAAAGAAAGAGCTGACTCTAAATCACTGACACGAGTCGTTTTTAAAATGAATCCTAAGCCGTTTCATGTTGACATCAAAATGAAACAATTGGCTGCCCACTTTTTGTCTGAATGAAAATGTAAATTCATTCTTCACCAATAGGTGGCGCTTGTAGAACGGTAAAAGCTCACAAACACTGCTTTAAATGAAATCGACCAATCACTGGAGGAGTTTGGAGAAATTAAGTCCTTTAGGAGTTGTTTAACAAATAAGGTAAAAAATAAATGCATATTATAAGAAAATGATTATAAGATTATAAGAGAGTTTTTTTTTTTTTTTTTTTGTCAACTTGTTGTTTGGGACTCCCAAAACCAAAATATGAACCTTTCATAACCCATAGGGGCACATCAACCTATTGAAGTACTGAAATCTAAATTGAACTGAATTTTTATTTCGAAACGTCAAAACAAAAAAATACAAGACAATACTAAATAATTTTAACATATACAAAAAGGAGTAGAAAGAAGCATAAGCTTATTACTCCACACTGATAATAATAATAATTCAACTGAAATAATGCCATAAACATTAATTTTACAACACTAGATGTACAAGTACAACCCTAATGTACAAAACTAATGAAAAAAGTTATTTTTCAGTTCCAAAAACGGTATAATACTGTAAAATCACGTGTGCTGTCTAATACAGTTTTTTTACTTTACTGTCATCCGCATTTTTACAGTCTTTTACCATTAAACTCACAGTCATGTTTTACAGTCTGCAGTGCCTCCCAGAACATGCTGCTTTATGAGGTCATAACTGAGTGACAGATAGACATTTCTGAATCAATTCATCCTGCAGAACGGAGGAGATGCAGATGGCTGGAGTCTGAGTATAATGATGTTGCTGTGTGCATTACCAGCTACAAGCAATTAGTCAGTTCTGATATGGCAAAAACAATCAATCAGAAAATATCGTCTACGATACAGTTGCAATGACAAATGTAAACTAAACAACCAACAAAAAGAAGCATTGTTTGTCACTGCTGGCTGGGATGGAGAGAGAGTTATACGTGAATCAGAGCTGAGCACCTTTCATTTGAATTGACGGTGCATTTCAGTTAAACTTGCATTTAATAAACAATACATTTAAGCATGGTTTTTATTTAGAAAATTTTAGTTTATTAAGAAACTTGGTTTGACAAAGTGTAACAGATTGCAGTTTTTCTCGATTGCTTTGGCTCAATTCTCAAATGGAAATTTTATTTTGGCTAATGACCTCTAATAGTAATTCAATTAGAATCAACTATTTAACCAATCAAGTTTGGGAGCACATATATTTAGAGCACAATCACTACCATTTGTAATACATTTGTACAAAAATAAATGTACAGTATAAATTGACTTTTTTGTGTGGCTCACACAATGACAATAATACTTTATATTTTGGTGGCCTTGGCCAATCACTGACAAGATAAGTAGGTTTTGAAGCATGAATGAAATGTTTGATTAACTACATTCCAGCAAACAGTTGTGACATTTGCACTCACAGTTTAGAGAATGTTAAGACTTATTCAAAAAATGTGCCAAAGCAATTGAGAAAAACTGTAAAAAAAAAAAATGTAAAAGCTTGAAAAGGTTTACAGACAAATGTAAAGGAATAAGGAAAAAAATCTATAAAAATCTATAATAGATTTGGAATTTATTGTAAAGTAATAATTTTGAATTATTAAATGATGATACACTCACATGAACCCATTTGTATTTTAAAATATGCATTTATTCTTATCCTGGCTGATTCGACTGTGTCTCTATCATTGTGAAGCACTAAGGCAGAAGACCAGGCTAAAAATGTAGCTTTTATTTGTTTAATTATTTATTTGGCTCATTTTAATAACATAGACAGTGGTACAGGAATATGCATTCAGAATATCAAATACCCAAGTCTAGCAAATATTAGTCAACTACCAAGACTAACTAAACCAAACAGGATAACCCAATTACAATATGTATCTGGTGCAAGCATTTATCTAAAGCTTACACTTCCCTGGGAATCAAACCTATGACCCCGGCGAGCCATGATCCACTTGAGTTGAAGGACCTTGAGAAGAAAAGTTCACATCAAACATTTGGAAATGTCAACGTAAGCTTTGCAGCTAAGCTGGAAAACACATTAATAGAGGTCAATCATAACGAGATTGGTTTAAATGTTCATCTATCTCTGTTGCACCTATCTAACAGTGACACATCTGATTTGGCAAAAACGCAAACAAATCCTTCAGCTTATCGAAGAATAGCAAGCAAACGATCAGAAGCGTAAATCAAGACACAGAAAACTCTCTACTAGAATAAAATGATCAATTACCTTGTTATATTTACAAAAATATATTGATCAGTTCTTCATATTGCATGTCTGTATGTTCATTTGTTTCTCACACAGGTACCTGCAATCACTCAAACGTTCTTCCGCTTTGAGAAAACAGGTTAATAATAACCATCTCTGTACATCTCCGCCTCTTAAACTAAATCACCGGTTTAGTTTTTTTGCTACTGGCATTCTTCCATCTGGTTTAGGTGTTTATGATTACAGTGCAAACAGTAGACATTTCCTCAAAACAAGGAGAGAACTCAGCTTTGAGCGACAAGAAGGTCTTGAGGAGTCAGATCCATTGCAGACAATCACTCATGAATGAAGAAGTTATCGAGCACACAATCTTGTCTGAAAGCTGATCATGTCTTGATATTTAGCCTGCTGAAAACAGGCTTTTCAATCTTTCAATTTGCTGTTTGAAGCAAAGCGTGCTGCGGCATGAAAATCAAGTGTGTTGACTCTTTGCGAGCGTACTTCAATGAACTACGCTGATTTTATGTTACATAAACAAATGAAATGGATCGCTCTGAAAGTTTCAATTCATCCTCAGACATGAAAGGAGACCTGCCTGAAATAGCTCTTGCTTTTAACATTTGTTCTAGTTTGAAAGGCTGGTTTCTCTCTATCCCGGCCCCTCCTGCCAGTTTTGGGAACGTTTTAGCGCTGTGAGATTCAGGGTAGCTTGAAAAGATGAGATTACCCATAATCTCTTATTATTTAAAGATGGGTAGGAAGGCAGTCATGGAAGGTGTCTTAAAAAATCAAATTCTGCTGTCAGACCGGCTTAAGAAATCGCTTGTACATGGATTCATGCTTGAAGGGCGACATGTCCATGTCTGTTTTAAAGACGACTGCAAAAGCTTTCGAACTGAAGACCTTTAAATCAACAAGAGAATACAAAAGTTCTTCTAAGCATTCGTGTGATGATACACATCTTCTCAGAAAAGATGACAATAAAATGACAGACAGACAGACAGACAAGATAGATAGATCAGACAGGCATCTCTCTTTAGTGAATGTTGCAGGGATCGGTCGTCTGAGGTTCAGAAGATAAGCTCGGGGTTTGTTTAAATCCTTAACCCTCAGTATAAGTGATAACACACAGCAGTAAATATGAAACACTCAGTCAGGAAAACAATTTGTCTTAGTTTCCATAAGAGCATCAGCGCTGTGTTCTGATCTTTGAGTATTATTAAGAAAGATGTGAGGTCCGGCCTGGGCTTTGACAGGCTGTCTGTGAGACAGAACACAGAAAGCCCTGATAATGTTGATGGCTTGTAGTTTAAAGAGAGGCGCTGAACTCTGAGGGAATCAAAATGTCATTAATAATCTCTGATAAAGTCCTCCTGAGGCTCAGCAGATGCTCAGGACTCTCACATACACATCTTAGTTTAAATGGATATTATTGGTGGGTTAATTCACAGGTCAAGACTCTCGGCTGAATGAAGTCGAGCTGATTCAGAAACCAAATAATCTGCCCTTCAGATAAAGTTGGCTTTTAAGTGTCTCATGGTAGCCAAAAACAATAAATTCATATGATGGAGAGTATGAGTCTGAAAAGCGGGACAATTAGATTAATGAGTCATTGAGCTGCGGGAGCAGTGAGGATACAATCACTTTAACAGAGCCCTGCTCTCCGCAATTTCTCTTCTGCAATATTTATATTTCACTGATTCGTTTACAAATCATAGGCATAGACTCAGAAGAGAGTGAAATCCTGCATATTAAAAAAATAGCTTGATATTCCAGTAAATAAGGTTGTGAATATATACACATATTTGTAGTCAACATTTGAAGTGGATCAAAAAAAGTTGATCAACGTCATCCTAAGACAAAAACAGGTTTTGTTTTAGTTTTAGGACAACTTTGATGAAAGGTTTAGATCCACTTCAAATGTTGACTACTGTATATATGTGTGTGTATAAATAAATACACACACACACACATTGATTGATTGATTTGATACAGTACTTTAGTTGAGCAAGGATCCATTAAATTATATAATATTTAATAAAACAGGTAAAATATGACGATAAAAATATATTTATAATGTATATTTATTGTATAATATATATTTATAATTAATTAATTAATTAATAACATTGTCATCTCAATTTAAGAAATTTCTAAGGGATCATGTGACAAGACTGGAGTAATGGTTATAGAAAATTCAGCTTTAAATAGATTAAATAAATCATATTTTAAAGTATATTAACATAAAAAAAATCTCATTTTAAATTACAATAAAATCTCACTATATTACTGTTTAACCATACATTTGGTCAAATACAGTAAACGCCGTCTTGCTGAGCTCAATAATCAACTTTCAAAAACATACTGATCCCAAACTTTCTCAAGAGGAACCAATCCTGATGCAATATTTTTATATTTATGATGTAATCATAAACACTGAGAATGCAGGTCTCAATCCATCATACAATGTCAGAAAGAAATAAACCTCTCTCTCTATTTAATCAACCTTTTTGTTTTTGACATTTCATGATGACTTCAAATACACAGACCCCCGAATCTCTGCTAACTCTCCCACAAGAGTCCACAATCTGAAGAAAAACAGAAATATTCAAGCTTTAAAATCAGCTAAAAGAGCAGCAGACCTTTCTTTAAAATAGCATCTACTAAAAATAACAGCTTTCATGGCGTTTAACTGTAATCCGCTTTACTCTCTGCCACAAACATTAATTTTAACAACTTGTGGCCCTCGTGGGACCATCTTTCTCCCTGCGCTCAGAATATTTCTATGGTCCATTTAGCCTAAACTTCTCTGGTTCTGCATTTGTAAATATTTATGTAAAGCATAAAACAATGGGTAATTTTGGCTCTCTGAGCTCTGGTATTTTGAATGCAAACACCAAATGTAGTCTGAGAGGGAAAAGGTTCAGTCCGGTGTGCTTTAATTGGCCAGAGAGAGTCTGAGAGGGTCATATTGCTCCTGTGCCACTGTTCCCTTCCTTAAATCCTCACTGACTGAGATACAAACTGATTTTAGACATTACTGGGTGAAAGGATCAGCGATGTCTAAAAAAGCACTTTAACAATTAGGAAAAACTAACCTAAAGATTTCCGTCCTGCTGCGTTTCTACAGTCAATAAGTGCATTTATAACCTGTTCGACTTTTTCATCCTAACCAGACATGACAACAAAATAAATGAATGAACAACTAATGAGTCAAAGGCCGAGAATTTGTGCATGGTTTTGCAGATTTGGTGTGTGCTTCTTCTTTGTGTTTAAGAAGTTAAAAAGTGTAAAATAAAATAAAATAAAGTAAAATAAAATAAAATAAAATAAAATAAAATAAAATAAAATAAAATAAAATAAAATAAAATAAAATAAAATAAAATAAAATTAAATTAAATTAAATTAAATTAAATTAAATTAAATTAAATTAAATATTAAATTAAATATTAAATTAAATATTAAATTAAATATTAAATTAAATATTAAATTAAATTAAATTACATTAAAAGTAAACTTAAAAATAAAATAAAATAAAATAAAATAATGATCTGGTGACATAGCTCTAAAATGAGGTGTAACTTAAACCAGCTGTCAAGAATGCCTCTGAATTGCCTGAAAGGTCAGAGAAGTACCAAACTCAAAGACCCCAGAGCTTTGTGAATGACTAATTGTTGGTGTTGAGCAGGTCTCAATGAGAAATGAGGTACGACTTCACCATGACACTGTCCACAGCAGAGGAGTCTGCCTGCCGTGAGATATGATGCAATATGATGGATAAGAACAGCCTATGCTTTTCAAAGGCCTACATTACCACATTCCCCACGTGAAGGGAATATTTATCTTCTCTCGCTCTCTTTCTGTGAGGATTGAGTGGGTGGTTGTCTTACCTGTCTGGGGTCAGGTTTAAATCGAATGGGAGGAGGGATGTTTTACAGTTTCTGGGGAGAAACTGAGCCTTTATGAAAAGTCAAGATCATAGGAAACAAATATTATAAAATATTATATTGGCTTTATTAGGAATTTTCATATTTTTTATGTACATTATATATTTTTTTTCTATTTATAAAATATATTTAGACAAATAAACAAATGCTTAAAAGTCTAATGTAGTAAGAAAATTACCTTTTAAATTAAAGTTTTACCAGAAAACTGCACATTTACATTGCATAGAGATCAAAAACACAGAAAATGACTGCAATAAATCATAAAACATGACTTTTAAGGTCAGATTGTTTAACAGATGAAAGTCCAGTCGTGTCTTTTTCTGTCAAATTGACTCGGATGATGTAAGACAGAACGCATTTGAAGAATTGACTGCGTTTAGCATTGAACGATGGCGCAATGGATTCTGTATATCATCAGAGTTTGCTTTCTCAGATATGGACCTGGGTCACAGTGCACTAGAAGCAGGCACTTTGATGCAGTCAAATGTTTTTTAAAGAACTGAAGAAGAGAAACTTCCTGCTACGACACGGTCCCAACAGCGTAGCAGGATACCTCTAGATGGCCTCGGGTTGTCTAGTTTCTGAAGACTGACGGCAAACAAACATGCCATGTTGTGTCTACCTGCCCTGCCAACCTCAACAGAAATCATGGCTGTACGTCGTTCCTTTCCCGTATCAGAGAAGAAAAAAGAAAAACAAACATGGCAAACACGTCAGTGTGCTTGCTGAGGCATGGGCTGATCTCCAATCAGCTTCAGATTTTTATGCGAGGAATATTCCATCTGGTGTACAAATATAATAAACCTTAATCTGTAAACATTAACTCTGTTCCAAAATCTAGAGACATATCTTGCTGTCTACATGGGGAAATAGTTTAATAGGGTTTGTTCACATACACAGTCATGCCTTCTTTGAGCAGCTCACTAGGTTTAAAAACTAAGCAACTTTTGAGAGACGAAACTGAACCATGAAGCACTGAACTCACAGTTAGGACTAAAATAGCACAAAAACATGCTGAAACACTTCTCATGCGAACTGCATTGTTGTTTAGAAGTCATGCTTGCTTTTGAAGCATGTTTTACTGGCTTCATTACATCAGAAGTGACATGGCATCCGAGAAAGTCAAGAAACAACATTCCACTGGTGTTAAAATAACAGCATAAAAAAAAAACGTACACATGGAAGACATCGGCATGTCTTTCTCAAGTAAATCTGAAAGACAGCCTAAACATCAGCTTGACTGTAATATCTTGTCTTTAGCGGCGTAGAAATAAACTATTTATAGATAACAGCATAAAACATTTGAAATTGGCCTAGAAAGCATGCACCTGGATAACGACTGGCAGCCTGATCAATGTGATGCATGATTGAGAGATGAATAAACCTCCCAGGACATACATCACTGTTTATCAGGCACTAAGTAAACTGTATAGCACTCTGACAGGTTCAAGGTTATGCTGGAGGACACTTTTTGCCACCTACTTAAACAAATAAAACATGTACAAGGGAATGTCACACAAAACAATCCCTCACTGTAACTGATTGCTGTGAGGGTGTTGCTAGGTGGTTTGTAGTTGATTAAATTAGTTACTCTAGAGATAACAAGAATAGAGATATTCAGGTAGATACACTGCCATTTTGGTATCTTAAAGGTACATATTAGTACCTAAAGTGTACATATTAGGTACAAAAGTGTACCTTTTCAAAAGGACCAGTGCAGTGTCTTTATGACCAAGTGCATGGGATTTTATGATGTTTATTTTTAGTTTTTGGCCTGTTTTGTCACCTGAAAGTGAAAATGTCAATATTAATTCTACTTACAATTATGCACAGAGGGATAATACTTTAGCAATAATCATTTTTGTCTTCGAAAAGTGTGATACCACTCAAAAAAAAAAAAAAAAAAAACATTTATAAAAGTAATTACTTCTATTAAGCATTCAGTTAATCAAGTGACAATGAAGGCCTATATTTAAAAGCACCAAATCAGCATATTATAATGATTTCTGAAAGATCATGTGACACTGAAGACTGCAGTAATGATGCTGAAAATACAGCTGCGCTTCACAGAAATAAAATTATATTTAAATTAGTGCTGTAAAACGATTAATCACATCCAAAATACGTTTTTGTTTACATGATATATGTATGTGTGCTGTGTATATTTATAAATACAACACATGCATGTATACATTTAAAAAAAACATGGTATGTTTACATATTAAATGTATCTATAAATACATCTAAATATTTTCCAAATATATACTGTATGTGTGTGAATGTATAAATTTATAGTAAATATACACACATATAAATTATGCAAACAAAAACTTTTATTTTGCATGCAGTTAATCACTATTAATTGCACTAATTGAAATATAGCAACAGCTATTTTAAATTGTAATATTACTATTGTATTTTACCGCTATATTTCATGATACTAATGTACTTTTGATCTCACTTGACTTTCATTCCATTGCATAACCAGATGTTGTGGAAATACGTGACAAAAAATACACAACAGCTGAATATCAACAACGTTTTCTTCAGGGGTGCTTGACATCAAGGCAGATATCAATCATAATATCCCTCCTAATCCATGTTTTATCTGTGTATTATCATTATCCAAACACAACAAAAAAACACAGTGGAACAGCCAACAGGGATTCAGCCTTGTACTTCTTTTATGATACGACTCTAATTATAGATTTAACAGAGAATAAACAGGACTGAGAGGCACTAAAATATCGCTGGCACTTCAGAGAGCAACAGCACAAGACAGACACAGGGAGGTGATGACAGGAGCTGGGTTTCCTGCAAGGATCTCTTTTATCAACAGGTGTGAGGAAGAGAATGAAGATATGTGAACAGATAACCAGAGAGAGAAAGAAAGAGAGAGAGAGAGACTAAGTGTGACAGCTTTTATCAGCACTCCAGATGAACCATCTCCTTCTCTCTCTCTCTCTTTTTCTCTTCCCTTCCTATTACTTCATCTCAAATGAGCGGATGCGATGAAAGGTAAACAGTGTGTGTCCTATCTTAATTAGCAGAGCACATAATCTTCCACCCTGCTGAATAGTTAACGCAGCCATTAACACAACAAACACACACACTTCCAGAACAAACACGGAGCTGCCTCCGGGCCAGCACTCACAAACAATGCAACCTATTTTCTGAAATGCAAACTTATCCCACAATAGCGCATTAGTCAGCAAGTTATCCAGCAAACTACCGATCAGTGAGGTCAAATGGGGTTGGATTTTTTCGGTCATTTTAATGTAATATTAAATTAAAATAAAAAATGTCATTGCATTTTATATATTTCTTTTAGATTTTATTTTAGATTTATAAATAATATTGTATATACACTGCTCAAAAAATAAAATAAAATAACACATCCTGTCTGAATGAATGCAATATTCTTATTAAATACTTTGTTCTTTACATTGTTGAATGAGCTGACAACAAAATCACACAAAAACTATCAATGGAAATAAAATTAATTAACCCATTGTAGTCTGGATTTGGAGTCACACTCAAAATTAAAGTGGAAAAACACACTACAGGCTGATCCAACTTTGATGTAATGGCCTTAAAACAAGTTAAAATGAGGCTCAGTAGTGTGTGTGTCCTACAACACCTGGGCATGCTCCTGATGAGGTGGAGGATGGTCTCCTGGACAGACCTCCTCCCAGACCTGGACTAAAGCATTCCTGGACAGTTTGTGGAGCAACATGCTGTTGGTGGATGGACCGAGACATGATGTTCCAGATGTGCTAATTTGGATTCAGGTCTGGGGAACGCACGGCCAGTCCAACTGCTGACACACTCCAGCCACTCCAGGGCTGTGTGACCCTCTAAAGAAATGCCACCCCACACCATTACTGACCCACTGCCAAACCAGTCATGCTGGAGGATGTTGCAGGCAGCAGAATGTTCTCCAAAGTGTCTCCAGACTCTGTCACGTCTGTCACATGTGCTCAGTGTGAACCTGCTTTTATCTGAGCATATATATATATATTATTAACCTGTAAATAACTGCTTCTATATTTCTGACATTTTATAGCTGCTTAATAGTTAGTGTGGGAAATGTTAAGTTTAGGTACTTAGTAAGATTAGGGATGAAGCATAAGGCATTAATGTGCTTAATTAGTACTAATAAATGGCTGATATTCTAATATTGCTAATAAGCAACTAATAGGCACGTAAAAATAAAGTCTTACCACATTAATAGTTAATAGTCAGCTTGTGTTATGCGTATAATCTATTAGAAATTCATTTACCTTGACTTTTGAGACTTTTTTTGCATTTTTCTTATATTGTTCCTGAATATACGCATTAAAGGAAGTTTATGTGTCTTCATATGTAAATGCATCTTTTCTGCAAAGATATTTAACAAGTGATTTGTTTAACATTTACACCATGTGGAACTTTAAATGCTGCACTTTCTTCAACTAGACAGTTAATAAAGAAAATGTTACTGACATCCTGTAGCTCTGTTCTGACAACACTAATAGGAACTGTGCAGTTTGAAAGCTACATTAATTACATGTACTGCACCTCAGATTTTGCTGCCATCAACATGGTCCAGACTTTCTTCAGTTTCTTGGTCTTGCCTTGAGCTTCTTCCTGTAAACTGGTGTATTTCTCCTCGATGTCCAAGCGCTCTTGCTGTTTAGAGACATTTTCAAACATGTATCATTATATAAAAACAAAACAATACAAGAACATTGGTCAAGCAAGAATCCGCTCATCTCCACCTCCTTTTCTTCCAGCTCTCTCCGGAGCTGCTCGGCCCTCTTCCTCCTCTCCTCCAGCTCATTGTTGGATTCCTCCAGAAGCTTCTCCTGCTCCTCAGCTTTAGCCAGCAAATCAACTCCTCCAACAATAACCCTCTTCTCCAGAGCAGACAGCTTATCCAGTAACAAGTGATGCTCCTGTCTGAGATGCAGGAAACACCACAAAACATGATATTGTTATACTCCTAGAATTGTACTATATTGGCAATATAGACAGATAACACAAAAATATGTGCTGGACAGATTCAGTGACTAACTGGGCTTTGAGAAGGTCCTTCTCTCTCTTCTCAAGCTCTGCACGTGCTTTGTTCCTCTCTTCCTCCTCCATGTCCAGTTTGGCCTCCAGTGCTTTCCGCTCCTCTTCAATCTTAGCTTGCATCTCCACCATCTTGTCAGGGGACACCTTCTTCCTCCCTTAGCATGACAGATAAACAAGCAGATAAAACAAATGTATAGCAACACTTGCATTATGCAGGTGCATGGTAGCAGAAGAAATAACGCTCCATCAGATGCAAGATAGCACAGCTAGCAGCGATCTCTTACCCTACTAAAATACTTTCCATTTTCTCTGTAAGCTGTGGATTGACGGCACAAGACACCATACATTTCCATACTATTTGATATCGCAGTGCTACAAACTGTAGTCCGTTACAGATTACAAATTACACAATGAAAACTGGATTTTACATAAGGCAATGTAGTCTGATTAACTTTTTGATTACTTTTGACCGAACTTTAAATAATTAAATTTAAAAGAAATTAAATAATTCATTTAATCTTTTTATCAAAATCATGAAATGGCATGAATGTCAAGATCATGGAGTTAGGTGTAGGTCATTTTTACAAAATATACGAATTGGCAACTCGTAAAATACGTATGATTTTGCAAAAATCAAATAAATTTGTAAGAGTGAGGTCATACGAATTTGTATGAATTAGGCACCTTATAAAATATGTACGAATTGCCATGAGACTGGGCTGCAAAAAGCTGTAGTATGTTCATGAAAACTAAAAATTAATACAATCATAAAAAAAGAAAAAACAGGAATCACTGAATACAATAAAGTCTTATTTTACAGCTATGCATCGGAAGGATTTAGTAACTATTACAATTGTTAAATATTGTTAAGTAGTTTCATTTATAAGTGGTAGACTAAGAATTTTAACCTGGGGTGAATCAAAATGTACAGCTATTGTGTGAATATGTAATCCTCAAAAAAGTAATTGTTATATGATTATGAGCAATCTGATTACAAGTACTGGAATCTTTGAAATCTGATTATATAATGACTAATACAATGGTTGCAACGACAGTGTGATTTATTGCTGCCATATATGGATGAATCTCACAATGATATTTTGCATTAAGAAAATTTTGCACATAAGTAATCCAACTGTGACATTCACTGATGATGGCTACAATAAATGTCAACAGATTTTACTCATATTCAATGTTACTTAATCATTGAGTCACAAACTCTGTTTTGTTTTTCAAACCCTTCGACCTAAAATATTTACCTGAAATTATTTCAACAATTTAACAACACATTTGCATGTTCGTGATTCTCTGATGTAAGTTACTGGTGACATGATGTGCAGGTAAATGAAGGAAATTTAGTAAGTAGCTATTTTATTTGAGTTTCTTCTGATGTTACAATTACTTATGTTTGTTTTTTAACTCAACTTGAATCCCACCTTCCCCTAGTTTCTCAAACTCTTCTGACTTCATTTCTTTTAATTAAAAGCCATTTTAAAATTAGAACACACAACTTGGCGGCTTTCATTTTTGGTGGTCAGCAAGAAACATTAAGGATCTCAGACCATCTGAGGGAGGACCAGGAAAATAAGATGCCAAACTGTTCTCTTTCCAGAAGTTGATGCAAAATGCGCGTATGGTCAAGTGGTAAAGAGGCATCTGATGTAAATGGCAACTAAACGCATTACAGATGTGATAACATCCACTGTCAGTGACTGAATTAAAGGTGCTGGACAGTATGTAATAACAAGTGGCTGTCAGCTACTAAAGTACATATTGGGAAAAAAAAAATAATAATAATAATGATTTCTCCCGTACTCCTCTTCTCAAAAATAATGCTCATATGGGTTGCCCGATTGAGGACGCACAACAGGAAAGAGCACAACTGACAATGGAAGGAGACGAGCCTTACACTGCAAGTTGATTTATCTGTTTATTTGTATATTTGGTTACAGAGCTTTTTAGATGGATACCAAGCCTTTTTAGGTCAGGAGATTGTGATCTCTGACTCAGTTCATTTGCTTGCTTGACTTGTCGATATACTTTTGATTAAACATCCAGTGGGCGGAATCACACCAAAACTAAAACAGACATTCCGACAAAAAACGCATATTTCAAAGTAGAATAACTGACTAGCATTGTTTTTCAGAGAAACAAGTGTGTGAACTTAGCATGTCTCCTGAAGATCTTTAAGCTTTGGCACAGTCAAAATAAATGCATACATAAATACAGCAATTGTTTTGTCTGATCATCTCATTTGCGGGAAAGTAAAACTCAGGGTAAAACCTTTCTATACTCTGGAGGTGACAGGAGGTTGGGCTGATGAAGAGATTGTAACACCAACCTCTTGTGTCTTGAATTTAGAGCAGAGAAGTCACACGGCCAGCACATTGCACAAGAAGAGAGAAAACAGAAGCATATATCATATCATATCACCATCTAAATGTCTTTAAGCTGGGACTCAGGTTTGCAGTTTGTGAGAGAAGACCACAGTCAATGATCATTAGGCTGATGCAGAGAGAAACTGTGAGATGTACCAGCAAGGACAATGATAAACATGAAGTAATGAGAAGCCGGTTTCACTGAAAGAGGTGATGTCTGAACCATTTATAGAGTTCCTGTCGGAAGAAGTGAAGTCGTCCTATATTCACATTCTGCTGGGTCACTGATAGTCTGCTACCCACTGATTGAAGTTATTACACATCTGTTTTATGCGAATTAAAGTAAAGGCTAGACTGCTTAATAATAAAATTTGTGTGGTTTATTAAAAGTTGGGTAGATTTTATGATTACCAGTGGCTTGAGCATTCAAAATCAATTCGAGTTTTTAAAATCTAATTTATCTAATACGCATCAGACTTTAGCCACTTTTACATGGGCATATGTAATCGGATTAAAAACCTGATCGGAATAAAAATGATTAATGTAAACACGCCATTCAGAATA
>JAUCNO010000795.1:2885503-2896708 GCA_032353835.1 Enteromius viviparus
GGTCCGAGTTGCGGGCGGGTTAGTTGACAACGTCGGTCGGGTTCGGGTTGTTTACACATTGACCCGCGCATCACTGAAGATTATATATTTAAATAAAGTGTAATATGGAAATAATATTACGTACCTAAATTACGTACTATACACTTACTTTTTATCTACTACATACCAACCTAAAATGTATTTTCTATTTTATTTCTATTTTTTATAATTATTTTATAATAGTTAATTATATTTTATAATATATATATATATATATTAATTCTATATTAATTATATAATTTTATAATTATATAATTATAACAAAATATTGTTTATATCTGAAATATATTAATATAAAATAAAATAAATGTAAGAATGTATATATATGTAAATATTTCCAAAATATAAGCGGCATGTGAGTGTGTGTATATATAAATAAAGAATATACACAGAACACATGCATATATTGTGTAAACATGAGGATGTGATTAATTGCGATTAATCCTTTCAACAGACCTCCAATTAATTTATACATTACATAATCTTAAAATCCAAAAAGTTTTCAAACATGGGAGTGGTTTTACATCAGCTAAATGTGGCTTGCAACCTCAAGCATTTCCAATCACGTCAGCTTTGTTGATTGTGAGATTAGGGATCAGGTCCAGTTTTGCGTCAGAACCAGCAGCAAGACACATGCAGTGATGAAATGAAGAGGAAGGGGGATGCATAGGGAGCACTGTAGGAAAAAAGGACGAGGACAGCAGCGATTTTGAGGCTCTGTGTTGGGTCTGGCTGCTGGTAGCTGAAGCATGGTAAATGTAGATCGGGTGACAGACTCTCTCAAGTGAGGAGCTGGCAGACTGGATGCTGAAACATGAATCTGGATGCAATAAAAGCCAGAACAGAGCAGAACTCACACTCTCTGCTCTCGGTTTCCTGCTCGACCGCACAAATCACACAGACGGACTGAATCGATCTTACCTAAGATGATCTCTAACAACTCAAATCAACACGACTCAAACAAGAGTCATTTAGTGCTGGTTCTGTTAATCCAATTAATAGTCAATATTGATCTATTTTTGGAAACCTGGAAGACTGCATGGGTAACTATCTTAAACATACACTATTTTAAATGTAACAGATTTATTTTCTGTTTTTGAAAGAAGCCTCAACAAAGCTGCATTTATTTGCAAGTACAGTAATACAATTTACAAAAATATGAAATTTTATTTTAATACATTTTAGAATGTAATTTATTTCTGTGATTGTAAATAGGTATTACTCCACTCTTGGTGCTCAGGTAGCTTGTATTAATTAGAAAGCAAAACAAACATGCACAATAATTACTCTGCCTGTTTGAAAACCCAACAGTCCATTTTTAATCCAAAGACCACAAACATTTCAGTTGTTGTCCTCAATTATACATATTGACGTCATAAAAAATATAAAAATACGTGTTCACATGCATGTTCTTACGGCGATTATGCTTAATCATTTTTAAAGCGCGCATAGTCATATAAACATGGTAAACATTTTCTTTTATCGGAGTAAGGTCATAAACGGCGTACTTCCTGTCGGCTTATTGAAGTGTGCATGTGTGATACGTGATAGGAAGGTCTCAATAGTGTAGATTTAAAAGTTATAATTTATATTTTATAATTATATAATTTCTAAAATTATAATTGTGCCATTCTTTAGTCACCCTGGAGTACTTCCAAACCTGTATGAATTTCTTTGTTTGCTGAACACGAAGGAAGATATTCTGAAGAAAGTTCGTATCCAGGCTGTTCTGGTCACTAATGACTTCCAAAGTAGGAAGAAATACTAAACCCTGACCCAAAACAGCCTGGTTACAAACTTTCTTCAAAAGATCTTCCTTTGCGTTTGGCAAAGATTTAAAAAAAAAAAAAAAAACATAAACACATAATATAATTTAATATAATATAATCTATTAAATATCTCATTTCTGCAAACTCAGATTATATAGTCAGTTATAGCTGGTTTTGTGCTCACATATATGAGCTGTAGGCTTCTTGCACGCTTTATTTAACATCACAACTAACAATTGATACAAAAGATTATATTTTGACCGGTTAATAACCTGATTTATGAATGAAGTCACGCTTACTTGAACTGCCAGGTTTACGGGGGTTGCATGTAAACGGAGAAAACTGGTTATTTTAATAATCTGACATTTGTGAGTTTTCAGCTCACTGGGGTGGATGTAAGCGTGCTGATTTTTGGGTGAACTAAGCCTTTCTCAGAAAGGGAAGTGCGGTGTTGTTGTGTCCCTCACCTCCTCCATGTGTTCTGTGGGGTGGGCCAGAAGAGCGGCTCCGGGTCCGGTCTCTAGCAGAGAGCACTGACAGAAGCCCACACTGGCGGTCAGGAGAGAGTCGGTCACTGCGCTGCGGTCTTCAGACAGATCCCACACGCACAGACGCATGTCCCGACCCTGACTGACAGCAGCAAACACATGAACACAAGCCCACCGAGTTTAGATCAAGACAGACAGGGAAGAAGAAGTAAAGATAGAGCTCTGTTTTCCACGATGCAATGCACTCATAAAAATAATGTAGAATGTCACAGAAATTGGCAGTTTTTTTGATGAAGAAACTAAAACTGTGCACTTAATCTATTCGCATTATAGATGAGTGCCAAAAATTTTATATATTTAAAATACATTTAATTCTCTACATTACATTACATTACATTAATCTATGAACGTATTTACTGACTTATAACTCACGACTTGCAGACATAAAAATTATAATAAAACTTTACTTGGCATACTATTTGTGCACGATGCCCTTTTCCTTAATGTTAAGTCTAAAATGTGTTTTAATGCCACCTTTGATGATATTTGAATAATATCATCATAAAAAAAATAAATAAGAAAAATTGTTGTAAAAACAAAAAACAAAAAAGCGATTAAACTTTATTTTAAGGTGTCCTTGTTACAGTGTAATTATACATTTACCTGCGGAGTAATATTAGTTAATTACATGTACTTCCTACTGTATATGGTTAGGGTTCAGATTAGGGTTACTTGCATGTAATCATGCATAATTAATTGTTATTATATAGTAGTACATGTAACAAGGACACTAAAATAATAACGATGCATTATAAAATTGTTAACATTTTACGAATTAATTCAATGAATTAGACATACTTTTTGAATTTTATTAAAATGCAATCAAGAAACCAGAACTTGGGAAACAACAAAACAGATTTTATACGGCCCTAAAATGTTGTCTTTTTTTTGCCATCTTTTGTGATTTCAGTTAAAAACTAAATGCTTTTTGATTTAACCATTAAAACAGAATATAGAAAAATTAATAGGGAAAAAAAGAAATAAAACGGAATTTGGAAATAAATAAATAAATAAATGCACCGTATTATTATGAAGGAATTTCACGTATTTGTTCTTTACAGTTGTTTTGCCTGTATTTTTATTTCTGCATTGCGTTTTAGTTTTAACACAAATTTCTGAATAATGTCCAGGCAGAAAATGGCCCTAGAAGAATCACTGCTTAAAGGAGTAGTTCACATCCAGAATGAACATTCCCCAAAATAGACTTCAATGGGTTGTTCCAACCCAGCTTCAAGGAGCTCTACACAATCCCAGACGAGGAATAAGAGTCTTATCTAGTGAAACTATCAGATATAAATAAATACATTTAGATAAGACCCTAATTTCTCTTCTGGGATCATGTAGAGCTCTTTGAAGCTGCATTGAAACTGCAATTTGGACCTTTAACCCACTGATACCCGTTCAAGTCCACTATATGGAGAAAAATCCTCAAAAAGCTTATTTGTGTTAAAATCTTAGATGACATGCATGGGGCTAAGTGAATTATGAGGAAAGTCTTATTCTGGAAGTGAACTACTACTTACATGGTCACACGACAATAATGATGACCGACCTGATCAATCTGCTTCTGTTGTCTTTGAAAGCGTGGAGCCAGATAACAGAGTTCCCAGCATGGCTCTCCAGAGTCTTCTCTGCTCTTCTGGTGGTCAGGTTCCACAAATGGATCGCCCCTTTACCTGAGCTAAACCACAGAAACACCAAGATTACCCAACAGGATAACTCAGGTAATCAATGCTGATGGTTCATTTAAAGCTGCCACCAACCCAGAGTAGAGAAACGGAGGTCCATCTCCAGCACAGCTGAAGCTCAGGCTGTTGACGGCGGCTCCTGAACCTCTGAGAATAAACAGCGGGTCTGGAGGAGCACGGGACATCACTACTCCAACCGCTCAGCTAACATCTGAATCCTAGGAAAAACAGATCAATAAAGACATTAAATAATGCCATGGTCATTAATATATTCTGTATGTTTAGCAAAAAAAAATAAAAATCCTGCTTAAATTCAGTCTACAGTGGGTCTGCTCTCACTGGTGAACCACTTACTAACTGGAATACATTTATTAACACATTTCTCAGTGCCCCATATCATATTATATCATTATATTTAGACTAATTTCTCATTTAATTTATATGTATTTATGAAATGATTTATGTTTTCCCTTTTTTTGTTTTGTTTGTCCTTTTATCATTTGCGTTAATTATTTCTAATTATTTTTATTTATATGTTTCTCTCTATAAGCATTCTTCTGTTTATATTTCATATATACTTTATGCATCATATATAATATAAAATATAGAACAGGCAACTAGCTTCAGCAGATTTTTTTTTTAAAGGAGAACGAGTTAACTGAAAAAAAAAAACTTGAGAAAACTGCCTTAAACTTTTCTAAACTTATTAAACTGATATTTAACCATTTTCACACAATCGGGTATCGGTTTTGTAATATCGGATTCCCCGATAAATCTTGTGGGCATTTAATGCACAAATGATATTTGAATGGCTGATATTTATGGAGTCCTGAAGCCTGCCGTGTGTTGCACACTGGACGAGAGGCGCACCTGCGACGCCATTCAGCGTCTGTCCGCGGCGAGTCACGACGGTGTTGTTCCCCATTTGCATAGTTTCATATTAAAATTACATTATGTTTGCCTCTTGATCGTTAATGTACATATTGCGATGTTTTTAACTAATATTGCGATTTTGGCAACTGTTTTTGCTTTTTCAAACAAGCTCCATGTATTCAGTGCATAAGAAGTGCATAACAAAACATTTCACAATGAATGAAATAACATTTACTGACAAAGTGCGCATGCATCATATCTGTGCACATATGATAGGTAATTGCGTCAGTAATTTTTTTTGTGCCGTTTCTAAATAAAAAATTCTGAATAAAAATCTAAATAAATTAATAGAAAAAAATTGCAGCCTTATGCGATTTAGAAATTGCATGTGCTAAAATTGGGATTTTTTTTAGCGATTGCGATTAATTGCACAGCCCTAATTAACACCTATTAAAAGTACCAAGAAACAAAACACATCAACATAACTAAAAATATAGTCATAATCCTAATCCTTTAACACTTAATATTGTTGACATAGTTAATATTGAAAATAGTTTCTGTGGGGAAAACATCCAGATAAACGGAATTGACTTTATGATCTCTAAGTACTACATGCCATGTAGGTTTATTCAATATATTATAATATATTTTTAGCATTTATGCAGATATCCTAAAAATATCCTGAATAATGTTTCACAGTTTCTACCACATAAAGCTTTCTTTTATCATTGCATATCAACATAATTTCTATGTGAACTTGAAAATCCTGACATTCAAAAACAATGGAATGGATTAATTTATCGTTCGCCATCACTGGAGGAATCTATTTACACAACTTTCAAGTAATTATCAGCATCAGCCCATATATACACACTGATATCTCTTAGTTAACACAGTAAACACTAAAAGCCTTTGGGCAAAAGTTAGATGTGTTCATGCCATTTTTTCCCTTGTCTTTCTTCCTTCTCTGCAAAACCTCTCCATGCATCATAAATCACGAGCTAGACAACTTAATTACTGTAAACATACTGGAATCTGTCATTTTTAATTTTTATTTTTATCAACAGCTAACAAAAAAAAAGGGTTCAAAGCACACGCGAGCACAAGTGGCTCTGAGGGCCTCGGCGGAGATGCAACAGACCTCAAAAATGCAGATGGAAATTAGAGGATTAGACGTGAGTGACGAATGCTTTTTAAACTGCCACGCAAAGCTAAATCTGTTGATGTCTTCATAAAAGAAAACATTAGAAGTTGACACATTGATGTGGTTTTGAACCTATAAGATGTCATAAAAGGCCATTTTCACTCTCCTTATAATGCTTGGGGAAACACTGATTCAAATATGAATATCCAGATTCAATCTTCAAGCAATTCCCATTCACAAATATTTTCTAGTTCATATCATAATAACAATAACATGATGTTGTCAGAAACAAACCAGCAACAACGGAGGAGGAAAAACAAGTGCATCCTGCCTCTTTTTTAGCAAGTGTTAGAAAGATTATTATATTAATTATTGATCTTTCGTTATTATGGGAAGTGTAAACTATTTGAGATATATTAGGAAGGTAATAGGTAATAGGAAACACTGGTTTTGTGAATCAGGATTACCCTTACTATAGTGTTTTTGTATCAAAATAGTAAAAATGTTTATAAAAAAGGTGAACAATTCTAGATAACTCCTCTGAAGTGTCTAAACGTGTAGAATCCACATAAGCTTGTTTTTTATCAACCGCTTAAAATGTACAGTTTTCTTTTTTTTCCACTCTATGCCAATATGTGGCTGTAAACTGTATTATATGCACTCCAAACACATGCATTAAATGTACACCAAGACCTTTTTTGCAAAAACAGTGCCCTCCACTAATATTAGCAGCCTTGATAAATCTGAGCAAAGGTGGCTGTGAAAATAAGTTTGGAGAACACCCTTTCCTCCAGAGGACTGGGACAGTCATGGCAAAAGCTTCATTTTGTGCACATGGAGTACTTTTTATCCCTGTGTTCACCAAACACATCTTGAGTGATTGCTGCTGTGCTGATCATAGAAGCCACAAGCCAGTCCTATTTGTAGTTCCAGTCCTGTCTGACAACTGAACATGCTGGAGATTGTTTCTGGATGAGCGAGAGGAACTCTTAAACCCTCCTGAACATCATGTGCTGATGCAGGACTGCTTGATTATTTTTTTAAAGGTTTTCTGAATCTGAGACTCAACTATTTTCTGTAATTCTCCAGCTGTGGTGTTTGAAGAGTCTTCAGACGCTCAAACTCTCCTCCTCTCCGTGTATGAGGAGGATAGAGACACACATCTTCTTCCAGGAAGCTTCCTAACATTGTGTGTTAATTGGAAATTCTTCATTATTTCTCTGATGGTGGAAATGGTCATTTTCACTGCTCTAGCGCTTTTCTTAAAGCCACTTCACTAAATGGTGAAGCTCAATTATCTTTTGCAGCATATAAGTATATTATTTGTTTTTTCTCATTGTGTTGATGATTAAGGGATTCTGGGCTTTGTTTTCCCTCCTATATATATTTCTGTGAAACAGGAAGCCAGGGCTGGATATTTTCATCCTCATAATCACCCTGGAGTGCTCAAAATTGTGAATATGAATGGTAATATACTTCAGAGATACTTTACTAAAAAAAACTTTTAGGGGTGCCAATAATTTTGGCCAACAAGTATCTGAGAAAAACATGATGAGATTTTCTCCCCATTCAAATTGTTTTAATTCAATGATAATTTAGAATTTTGTAAATTTTTTAAATTAAATATCCAAATGATAAACAATGCAGATTTATTTTCACAGCCACCTTTGCTCAGATATTAGTGGAGGGCACTGTAAATACCAAGTTTGCATGCTATTTATACACTACACATTTTCAGGCTCCTCTTCTGAAGATCCCCACTACTACTTCTGAAGAAAATTCATTATTGGCCCATTTAAAAGGAAGCAAAAATTACAGCAATTAAAATGAAACAAAATGAAGACCAACATAACTACATAAGAACAAACAGAGCCGTGTTTCTCCTTTGAGTGGCGACTGATATTGCTGATTTTAGATATGAAGCGGCCCGCTTAATGAAGACTCTTCTGCTCAGTGTCATCTCTGCTCACCTCTAACCTCGCGCTGAAACCGGACCCACAGGTATTTTGGGGGAGCTCATTTCGGAAGGTTAGTGGTTAAATTGTGCATGTTAATCTGTCAAGCGGAGATTCTTCACTGCCCTACCTTCCTAATTAAGAGTCGAGCCCCCAGCCGCCCCATGTGAACCCCTCACAATGGGGACAGTCACTAAACACCCCTTGGTTTCTTACAGGTGAGCTGGGAGCGAGGCAGGGGGCTTAGAACCCGTGACTATCAGTCGCCATCAGGCCTGTATAGGAGCCAGACCCGTCTACTGCACATATAGGGGCTGAAATTAAACCTATGCTTTGAGCAGCTGAATTATATCTTAAACGAATGATATAGTGCACTGAGAAATGGCCTAGTTGTTATTTTTGCGATTCTTTAAAATGACATTTTCAAGAAGAAAATGCAAAAAAACAGCAAAGGCGGAGGGATGCACTATCGAACGATCGCGTCTTTGTGACAGCGAGGTTTTCAGAGCGTTAAAGAAGATTAAGAAGCCCGTATTGTAAAGTTTACTGCACCACACGGGTTTGGAAACACACGTTGTCACTGTGCAAACACAAAACGCATCAAAACATACCTCTGTCAGTCATGAGATGGAGAGAAATAAAGATAGAGATGGAGTTGAAAAACAGGCTGAGGAACTAGGCCAAAGAGTCACGACTAGATTATTACGGCAGCATAGTTAGTTTTTTTTATTGACAGAGACAACAAGAGAAACACATAATGTGTTATGGGAAAATAAACACTGTGCAGGTCTTTTGTTGATTTTATTAAATGTATAATACACACTACCGCTCAAAAATGTGGGGTCAGTAAGATATTTAATGGTGTTTAAAGAGTTTCTTCTGCTCATCAAGGCTGCATTTATTAGATTAAAAATCCATAAAAAAACTGTAATATTGTCAAAATATTATTTAAATTTAAAATAACTGTTTTCTGTGTGAATATATTGTAAAATGTAATTTATTCCTGTGATACAAGCATCATTCCTCCAGTCTTCAGTGTCACTTTCAGAAATGATTCTAATATCCTGATTTATTATAGAATTATTAATGTTGGAAACAGTTTTGCAGACAAATATATTTTTTGGAACCTGTGATTTTTTTTCTCCTCAGGATTCTTTGATGAATAACAAGTTTCTTTCACCAAATATAAAACATTTCTAAAATGTAAAACTATGCTGTGACTTTTTTGTCATTTAATAGATCCTTGGTTAATAAAAGGATTAATTTCTTTCAAAGAAGAAAGAATAAAAATGTACTGATCCCAAACTTCTGAACAGTAGTGAAACAGTAAACTACTGTAACAGTAGATCTGAACATTATTATCCATTTTAAATAAATGCTTCTCTTTTTAATATTTAAATTATCAATGAATCCTAAAAGATATTATGAAGCAGCTCAACTGTTTCCATCACTGATAACAAAACATCAGCATATCAGAATGATTTCTGAAAGACTGGAGTAATGATGCTTTGTATCACAGGAATAAATTACATTTTAAAATACATTCACACAGAAAACACTTATTTTAAATTGAAATAATTTTTCACAAAATTACAGTTTTTTTCTGGATTTTAATCTAATAAATGCAGCCTTGATGAGCAGAAGAAACATCTTGAAAAACCAATAAAAATCTTACTGTTGTAAAACTTTTGAACGGTAGTGTATATCATAATATGTAATCATTCAGATTTCTCCAAATATTCTAGAAACGTTAACTGTTGCCAAGACCTGCTTACAATAATGTAATAAAGCTTAATAATGTCTGTCTCACTGGTCTGCCGCTGGTATATACTGTACAGTAGCTCTTCTTATACAGTAGCTGTCACTGGAGAAAGTTTTAACAGCTTTATTCTCGTTGTTGTCAGAAGCTGATATCAAACGCAGTGCGTCCAGCAGCAGGTCCTTCCTCAGCTCCGACTCCATGTAAGAACGCACTGAAGTTCATGATGTTCATGTTTCAGTGGTTTTGTATATCCATTACATCTGCTGTAATGTCTCTCTGCACAGCTCTCCATCAATGCTGCAGTCAAACTCTGCAGAGTCGGTGGCGATGGGCCTCCTCAGACAGTTTAAGGGCATGCAGCTGCCCGCCGCCTCCGAGCTCGACTGGCTGGTTCCAGAACAAGACGCCCCTCAAAAAGTACCACAGCTTTTTTTTTATTTGACATCCTTAGCCCTCAAACACGCTCTATGCACATACGGAGTTTTCTGTAATGCAGACTTTAGGAGTTGGTATTTTTGTTGAGACTGAGTTTGTTTGCACTAAATATAAATGGTGTATTAAAATATTGTGAATATTAATTCATTTGAAAACTAATGTAGTTACTCAGTACATAACATAATTATTATTTGGTGACGGCATGTAATGAGCTCAGATATGGGAAAAACAAAACTCTCTTTCATATGGATTATACATAATCCGATAATATTTGTTTTCTATTTGATTTCATGCATTTAAAAGTAGACGACACCTCGCTTTAGTTTCATACAGATTACATAACCAGAGAAAGTTCTGGTAAGATTTTAGGATTTTATCTGTTCATTTAAAAATAGACACTTCAAGCTTTAGGCAGGACTTTGTAAGTAACTGTAATTAAAATATACATAAAATTTGCGGTAATCCCTTAATTTAAAACAGTAATTTCATTACAGTCGCCAAAACACACTCACTCCTGGTTTCTCCAAAAACTGGGACAGGACAGCTGACATTTAGCAAATTGAAAAACTGAAAAAGTACATTTTGATATTTTTTTGGCAACGAAAAAGTCATTTGTCACTTTATCGGTTGCTTGGAAAAAATAATCTGATTTCGTAACTTGCGTTACTTGTTATGCTGTACCACCAACACTGGTTGTTTTGTATTACAGTATATTTAGGTAGAGGTAGAGTAAATATGTTTGCAAAGAAATTACAACGTTTTAAGTAAGGGATAATGTACAGGCAGCCGGTAGTTATCGCAAAATAAGCCCCTTTAGCGTGATACAAGAGCGTCGGGTCCTGATCGCTTATTTCGCGATAACTACCGGCTGCCTGTATATTATCCCGCTTATTACACGGCTACTTGCCACATAATAAAAAAAAACTGAACATGAATATGAATTTGAAACATTTTATTGGCGTATTTGTTTTAAATTAACATTTTCATCCTTC
>JAUCNO010000795.1:2901819-2914098 GCA_032353835.1 Enteromius viviparus
AACTAGCTCAACTTTTGCAGGCAGGTGTCACATGATTGGAAAGGTAGTCACGGGGTGTGTCGCGATTCTCCCTTATCTGAGTGTCGCGATTTCGGTTTCATATCGCGAATCGTTACAGCCCTAGTATTAAGTAACAGACATAGCAAAATAAGTGCTAATAAACAGCCAATATGTAATATACATGCTATAAGCTACTAGTTAATAGTAAGAATAGATCCTTAAAATAAAGTGTAACCAAAAGAATACTTTGAATACTTACAACAAATGATGAAATATCAAATGCCACAGATGATACAAATTTACTGGATCATCCATAATTTCTTAAAAGTGGCTCAAAATTGCAATTTTAACTTATGATCTGGAGAAAATCAACAAGGCTGTACTGTTAAGGTGTGAGCATTTTTACAGCACATATGCAAACTTCATAAGCGATAGATAAAGTTAAAAAAGTTCCTGTGATTACTGTGCGACCTCGCAACTGGTTGTTAATGCAATATTAGACTATAAAATGGTGAACCACCAAATCCACTTGTCTGACACATTACACCTTGCATTAGGTCACCGTTTGTTACTTGGCTACCTGTTATTTAGCCTTTCACCGAGAGTTTGCTATACTTTCAATGGGAGGGACAGCAACCCTGGAGCATCATGGGATCAGATGACAGGAAAGAAGATCTATCAAGGTCAAACATATGTGACCCTGGAGCACAAAACCAGTCATAATCAGCACGGGTATATTTATGTATTATTATATTTATTTATTTATTTATATATTTATTTTATTTATTAGTGCACTTTTCTCAATACTTCATTCATTTCCCTCCACCTTTTCTAGATGATGTATAAATCTCAATTTCAAAAAAATTATACGTATGACTGGTTTTGTGCTCCAGAGTCCAAAGAGGAAAAGGTTAATGGTTAATACATTGTCAGTATTGATTGTTCATCTAATGGTGTTTTTCAGGAAACGTGTTCCTGAAATATATGGTGACATGCCGCTCCAATAAACATGAAGTCATGGTTTGGGGACAGAACAGAATCTTTTTTCTAACAGCATTGACGTTTGGTGTAATCTCGGTTCATCTCAGGACTGATCTTTATTTTCTCTGACGGTTCGATCTCCCTACAGCTACAGAGTTATCAATTTCACAGCACATTGATTTCGGTCATACACACGGACTCACGCACACAGCTCATGCTTACTCAAACTACAATGTGACACTCAGAGCAGCCTGCAAGAATCGCAGGACAGAGCCAACCCACAATTCATCACCAGCTTCTAAGCTCTCCAAAAGTTGGTCTGGTGCATGTAAAATACATCTACAACCACACACAGGAACAACAAACTCCCACAAGCGGCAAACAAACACTAATTACCTAACCAGTGTTTCAGATGTATTCACTACGGCAGCAGCACAACTTCCCTCTAGAGAGCAACTAACTAAAGCAACCTCAGATTTCTCACAAGAGGACAACTACCAAACTAACTTAATCATTTAGATATGGAACAAATTATTAAATTAGCACCATAAGAATATTATTATTTATTATCGATTAATTTGGGAATCGCAAGGTATATTGGTCACACTTTATATTAGGTGGCTTTAACTAAAATGTACTTGCATCAAAACATAAGTGCAATGTATTTATTGTGGTCATAATGTATTACAAAACACTTCTGCAGTTGATGGGATATGGGTAAGGTTAGGGACAGTTTGGTGGTGTGGGTAGGTTTAAGGGTTGGTTAAGGTGTCAGATATGGGTAATTATTGCAGATGTAATTACAAATATGTATTGCTAAGTACAATGTAAAAACATGTATGTACACTTTACCAAATGATTAATTTAAATGCAAGTACACAGTAGTTTAGGCCACCTTATATAAAGTGGGACCCAAATATTACCAAACAATCTAGTGATTATCATTGTTTTGATTAGAGAGCGTCTCTGCATTTGATAAATAAATAGTTTAATCTGGTCATTATACATTACCATCACTCTGTTGTGATACTTGATAATATTCAGTGTTTTGCTACAATCTGTATTGTTAAAAGCTCTATAGAAATAAAAGTGCTTGATTGATTGAATGTTATGCAGGCATTGGAAAAAGAAAAAAATGCAAGGAGATGGGAGTGAACTTCTTTTAACTTGTTAATTGTGATTTTACAACGCAGGTTCATGTATGAGATTCTGCAAGAAATGCGAATGCAACAATCAAACGCATCCCTTTACATGGAAAAAAGAACGGATAAAACAATCGCAATGTAAAGAACTACTACTCTATGGTTTTATAGAACATAGTTAATAACAGTAGGGCTGGGCGATTTGTATTGACCGATATTTTATGCGCATCTCGTCAGTAAAGCCGGTACTTTGATTAGCGGTAAATTTCCATCAGCTGTTTTTAAACGCAGCACCAGTTTATCAATTCAAATTGCCTTGACCTTTTAGTATTTTTCTTATTTTTCATATATTGTCAAATTATTTCTTATAATACTGACTAATAAAAGAGCTAATCAATAGGGTTGGGCGATGTTGACCAATTTGGCATTGTTCGATGTCTAATGTGAAACATGTAGGTGGCGGTTTGGGGGGTGTTTAGTTGTAACTAAAACACTAAGCCCCGCCCCACGATGTTCGCGAGAGCAGGTGAGAGAGGATCGAGCGCAGGAATGATCGCGGGCGAGTGCTTGAAGTGCGCAGGGATGACATATTGCGCGCGCGAGGGTTTGAAATGAGCTCATGGACCCGTTTCTGCACATGTACATCTGTTTTCCTCTCGCGGAAATGATTTACCGCGCTCGCCAGCATCAGTGGTGCACTCGCTTATTAATGGCATAGATTAAGTGCATTTTTCACGAGCTTGGTACTGCTGCTGCGGCGGGGTGGAGGATCGCGATGCCTAACCCAACCCTACTAACCAATAAACTAACTAACATTTTAACATGATAACTACAGTGGCATCACAACTACTCTCCTAACCATCTAACTAAAGCCCGGCTCACACTGTTTTTATGTGGGTGTGTGGTACTGCTTATAATATTCTTTTTAAATGCGCTGGTTTTGCCACCATTCTACCAGCATTTCTACACCGACACCACAATAACATGATTAAACTAATTACAACAATTTCCCTCAAGGACACAATTAACCATCTAAGACAGGCCCTATTAGCAGCATCATAAACGGCCCCAACTAACCAACCTAACAAAAAGCAATGCAACATTATAGACATGGGCACTAAGATCTGAACTGACTAGAACTACGGATGGGTGAAGTTATGCCAAAGAACTACATGAGCTTGAGCTTACATTGAGTCAAACAGTGACCTGATACTAAGGCTGTACTCATACTTCTGTTTTAGCCAAACGGCTGATGACAGAGTGAAATATGATTTGAGACGAGAGCACTTCTGCATGTCTGTGTGTGGATTTGGCTGATTTGATCGCTACAGGAGGTGAATCAACTCATCTTCTGTGGAGCCAAATGCATCTGTTCTCACACACACACAGAGGAATTTACCCCACACACTCCTGCACCTACACACGAGCACAACGGTTTCTGTCTTTCAAGCTCAAACAGGAAATCAGCTAGAATAATGCTCACTTCCCTCCCCTCCCCCTTTAACCACACACCTCAAAATACTAACATTACAACTCTAAAACACAGTTTTTACAAAAAAATACACACTCATTCCCTCTGGAAACATATGCAGATATGCGCGCACACACACACACACACACACACACACACACACACAGAGCCATGCTCTAGATTCAAAGAAGAGCTGCTCTAAACCCAACAGGATTTTCCAATCAGAGAGAGCAGAGAGATTAATGCTGAAGTCTCACACACACACACACACACACACGCTACCACTTCCCCGACACAAAACACAAACCACCGGCTTTTTACACCATCAAATATTTAGACCCTAAAGAGTCTGAATTAAAGCGGCACAGAGCGAGCGCTCCGAGGGACAGCGCAGTCATAAACTCTAAAAACATTAGAGATCCTTTTATGAGTTCCACTGTCTTCATTCCCCCATTCACACACACTATAAAACTGTGTGTGTGTGTGAGATCAGCGAGGGATGGCTATCTGGAGTCTCATCAGCTGGAGATGATGATGATGATAATGATGTCATCAGACCTGGAAGTCTCTGGGGATTTGACACTTATTTGCAAAAATTTGTGCCTTTAAGAGTAGCTGACCTAAAATAGCAATACTATATATTCTCTCTCACCCCCCACCTTCCTTACTACACACATAGGACTTGTTAAGTTGTTGCACGCTCTTGTAATTACGATATAAAGAGGACATAGTGGCCTTAAAAACCTTTCTGTTCACGTTGTGAGAGCAGCTGTCGATGACAAAGCAAATTAAAAATGAAAAATCATATGAGCTTGAGATGAATACGGTGTAAGAAAAGAGGAAACTGAAATGGAACGATAAACTGGAAAAGTTCAGGAAGTAAAAGCTCAGAAGGGAAGCACATCTAGGCCACTGAATCATCACTCGTGCTTCGGGTTTGTTTTCACAAAACACAAACTGACAGTATGAATTATGAATTATGTACCTCGTCGCAGGGAAACACTCAAAGTTTAAATCCAGGATAATTTGGGAATGAAAGGAGCATGTTCTTAGGATCTGTTTTTTCCCTTTCACACCTGCTGTCATTCATTCCCCAGAGTTAATTTAAAAATCAATGAATCAACTATGTAAGAAAACATCTGTCTCTAGTCTTGTGTTTATTAGAGTATATTTTAAAAGAACTTATCGGTTTCTTTTATGTGCTTCAGGAAAGGAAGCATCGGGAGCAGTGACCAGAAATAAAACAATGAGAGCCACATTTTGGATCCCTAAATCCATGACCATATCAAAGCACCTATGGGGCTATTATTATTATTATTGTTTAATGTATGCATGCATTTATGAGGTTTCAAGCTTTACAGACTCTCTAATATGATTTTCTTCCATAGAATTTTATTTCTGCAATATATAGTCATGAAAAAGAAAGAACCATTTAAACTGTTTTAAAAATTAAAATACACAGTTACAAATTGTAATTTTTGTAAAAATAATAATAATAATCAATTTTATTTAGGCTATAAATTATTTATTTTTAAAAAAGTGTAAGTGTGTGTGTATATATATATATATATATATATATATATATATATAAATTGTGAATTGTTTATACATTTAATTCATTTAATAATTTTTAATATAAAGTTTTTAACAGACTCCCCAGCACCCCTTCACAACCCCCTGGTGTTGTCACAACGAAAAAAGGTTAAGTTGTTAAATTAAACAATATTAAAATAACCTCCATCCCTCCTTCAGCACTCTTTGTCAAGGTCTGTCAACATTTGCGAAGGTAAGTGGAATACGTCATTCCCATAAGTCCTTGCTCTAGTCGAGCCCTTTAGGCCCAGCATGCAACACCACTTACAGCCCAGACAAGACAGTGCTGTCATCTGCTGCTCCTGACTCATCACGGCGTGTGTTAACGGGCCCTCACTGCACAGGGGACATCGGAACCCAAAACAGATACAGCAGATAGATGCAACATCAAGGGTCTGCTGCGGATTAATAGGAGTAGGCCAAGTGTTTCGTCTTATAGGACTTTAGATATAGGAGTTCTGTAAAGCTTCTGTTTAGTGCGGTCATCACAATAAATCACATTCAAAATAAGCTTTTGATTACATAATAACAAAATAATAGTTTCCATTATTTTGTTTTACAAAAAATTTATACAAAAAATTTGACAAACATACTACAGTGTCCTGTACACACTAGAAACAACCCTATATAGAGATAGATGGTGTCTGAATAACTTTTGGTTTGACTGTATAGTCTATGCAAACCAATCAGGTCACGTCTCACGCTGTGTCCTCCTTCAGACAATGTTTCTACGACCAAAGCTCTTTTATTGCTTATCACTTTGTCATGTTACACTATAGCTGAAATGACAGCACAGCCACTAAACACCCCAAAATGCACTAGACGTCTATCATACACTAAACTTGATGGTTATAGGTGCTATGAGATATCACTTCCTGTAACACAGGATATGAGCATCTGTCACCACAGGAAATAATTACTGCATGTAAGACACTAACTGCGAGTTACTCTTAGTGTTTCCTTTGCTGACAGAAAGCGAAGGCAAACATAAATGCAGTCATCATTTCCTCCTCAATCATGTAATCCTGCATACCTTACTGTCTTCTGTGGAACACAAGAGAACGAGGTGGATGTCCAAGCAATGTTGGCCCTCATTGGCTTTCACTGTATGGATGAAAAGACGTCTTCCAACCCTCATCTGTGACCCGTGCAGGCTCAATGAGTGTGTATCTGAAATGATCTTTATATGAATGTTTTGTACGAGGTGTACCTTCTTTGTTTTAAAAAGCTGCATCTGTCCATCGGAAGCAAAGCACTTGCGTTTTGGTTTCGATTTTTGAAAAGAACATGCAATAATTAGGTTAACCTTGAGGAAAAAAAAAACATTGTATTGGATCTGTGAGCTGCAGTAAGCATTACTATACTTTAACGTTAATCAAACAATAAAAGAAAAGAATCGCTCGCTACTCTTGACTAAAATACTTTGTAACATTTGTTATGAATATATTAAAAACTGCAGCGGTTGTAAAAACTGATTATTTGTTTTTTTTACTTTGTTTATTTTTTATATTTGTTCTGCTGTTTATTTGCATTTCTGTTGTTAAAATTACCAAACTTTTTGAATTTAAACAGGTGTTGCACTGTCACTGTATTTTCAGATTATTATTTTTTTTTTTAAACAGAGAAAGTAAAAATAAACTTTTTTTGTGCTCATTGTGAATCATTTTGCCAGCATGGGTAACATTTAATGTTTGGTCTTTAAAGCATTCACTTCCTGATCAGCAGCCCAGCCTCAGAAGGCACCACCATCCCCCCCAGTCCATTCACTAGTGTCTGATGCAAACTGCACATTTAAACAGCAAACACTTTCTTGATCTGACTAAATGTAATCTGGCTGGTGAATCTGACGCAACTGGACAGAATCAGCGTGTGAATTATTTCTGCCTGGAAACAAGAAGGTGTTTATGAGGTAAGAAATAAGTGCATTTAAAAAAGCCATCACTGATTTTGCTTAAATTAACCAGAATACTGAGTTTCTTTTGAAACGTAGTATCACAAGTAGATCATAGATCAATGTAGGGCTGCAAGATTCTGGGGAAAAGTTAATTTATTTTTAAATAAATGTACATTTAGTCATTTAGCAGACACTTTTATCCAAAGTGCCCTACAAATGAAGACAATGGAAAAGAGCAATGATATGCAAGTGTTAGAACAAGTCTTAGTTAGCTTAATTGTTTTAATTATATTATAAAAAAGAAAACAGATAGATCAGTAAAGGATCTAATTATTTATTAGCTAATTTAATTAAGAAATTAATTGTATATGCTCCCACTGTATATGATATAATCAGTAATAATGAAATAAATCCAACTATTAAAAGTCAAAACTATTTCTGTTAACATTTGTATACAGGGTTCTAGAGTGCGACCAATTTGGTCCCACATGCGTCCTAATTTCTCAATGGTGCGACTAAAAAAAAATCAAAGGGTGCACCAGTGCGACCAGCCGTTAAACATTTGGGTGCACCTAACTTTTGTGCTGGTGCACCTAAGAAAAATAAGTTAGACGCACCATTGCAACCAGTGCAAAAAGTTAGTCTTGAGCCCTGGTATACTCAAACAGCACTTTTTTAAATAAGTAATAGCCTGTTTATATAATGATTTTCTTTTTAATAAAAAAAAAAAAAAACACATGATACTGTATTGACTGTACTGTATTGACCAGTTATCGCTAGTCTGTGCAGGTTTGAGTAGAGAGATTTAGCAGAAAACCATTTTGGGCCTGATTTTAGAACGCATTGTTTTTGTTTGTCACGGAATGAAACGAGGCTCACGTGTTTGAGATCTGAACAACCTGACTGTCTGTTAGTGTGTGGTCCTCAGTCGTTTAGTGCAAGATGCCCAGTGTTTCCTCTCTAACCGTTTATAAAGCATCCAGTGTTTGAAAGTCTGTTCTGTGGTGTAGAGTACTTCAGATAGCCTCGACCGAGACTACATTCACATAAGCCATAGTGATTGTCAAACAGATTATGTTAGATTATGTCAAACACATGCAAATATTTACTCTTCATGCCCTTGTTTGATGTGGTGGGACCTTTAAAATCACATGCTAAAATTTACATCATAATCCAACAGCCAGAAAACGACCAACAACACCACATGATCAGAACAATCCAATGAAAGTGTCTTGTGCAAATAAAAAGGAAAACAAAAAAATGCCAACAACATTTTAAAAGGATTCATCTGTTGCTGGATTACATTTGTTCAGTGTCAAATGTTACTAGAAACAAGGGTGAGATTATCTGTCAAACGCACAGAAGAGAAGAGATTATCAAACGTCTGGGCTGACAAAATAAAGAAAATGAACGGAAACAGAGCAAGCAGTATTCGGTCTTCTGGACTGAAAAGGGTTAATGCTCCATTTATGTGTTGGGCTTGATGTAGTGATGTCTTTTATGCAAGAGAGAGAGATGAATGACACATTAGGGGAGGAATGTCAGATGTTGAGAGAGTGATGAAGAAAAAGAGAGCGAGAGAATTCCCCCGACAGAGAGTAAAGTGGAAAATGTAAATGTGAAAAAGCGAGAAAGACCTCCTTCTTGTGTGCTTCAGTCATGCAAACGCTTCGGATGGTGCTGATGTGATCAGAGCAGAGCATGACACTGGAACACACGCAGATGAGGCATGATGGGATATGATCATTCTGTCTGGTGAGAGCTGTCAGTGACACCGTGAGAAAGCTCCAGGAGGAGATGTGGCCTGGACTACATCACAGACCCATGGGAACATGCGAGCTCAACTCAACAGACCTACAGTAACACAACACACAAATCACAAACTCAAGAGGAGTGAATGTAAAGAACCAGAGACCAGTTGGATTCATAGACACAATATCTCGCCTGAGAAGGGAAAATGTGAAAATATACAAAATATAATATAATAAAATTGAATGATTATTATTATTATTATTATTATTATACAAACACAGACTATATGTTTTTTAAGATTTACACGTATATTCAATTATTTTTTAAATTAAATGCATAATATTATTAGTATTAATTTTATTGCTTTTAATTACCACAGCAGCATTAACAAAAAGCGAGAACTTAAAAAATAATTAAAATATAAAAATAATAATGTTATTTTGAATGATCAATTGTTGCTTGTTTAATATTACAAAAAAAAAATTAATCTTGTAAAATGAACATTTATTCTTCTAGAATCTGTTTAGTCACTGTAATACATCCAGTATGCACAGCTGTGACATTATTTGAATAAGTGCACTGGAAACAGCCTATAGGCACACTGATGTTAGATATGCTAATGTTTAGTTATTAACATACATATGTGTATCAGTCACTGATGTCCTTTATCATTTTGCTGTTGTCTGGTTTGGTAAAAGCATTAAGCCACACTGGCAAAATTGTTTAAGAATAATATCTCTCTCACTTAAACTCTTGAATGATGCTATAAACTGCATGTTAGCGCTGTTTGCAGTGTGGCAGCACATCAGATGGGTGAAACAGAGGGCTTTAGGACGGGGGCGTGGTGACTATTTTTAGAACACAACTCATTACCTCACGCTCTCTTCACATTCACAGAGCTGTCCATCAAACTGAGAGAAACAGGGGGCCTGTTCCAAATCACGCTGGCATACAACGCACGCAAAATATTTACATATTTATTTTTAGATTGCACACGTTAACAGAGGAAGCCTCTTGTCTCTGTGTGTTTTGTCTGCCTCTGAATGTGCTTCATCGATTGGATCGTCAAACATTTGTCCATGGTGACACGAGAAGGAGGGTCACATGAGGTGTGACAGAAAAAATATCCATGAACTAGAGATGTATGTGAACAAAGAAAGTGACAGACGTCACAGATTAAAACAAAACTAAAATCACTCACCATTAAACATGGAACTGTGACAATAAAAGACGTGATGCAACACAGTCACAACCATTCAAACAAACAGACATGATGTGCATTACTTAGCAGCAGTTAGTTAGAGAGATTAGGCCATGGAAATAAAAACCTAATTAACCAAAAGCAATTCTTGTCCCTTTTTTAAATAAATGATTTAGTGCTTTAAAACGATTCATTGTATCCAAAGTAAAGGAATGCGTGTATGTGTACTAACAAACACAGACTATATGTATTTAAATATTTATATGTATTCACATTTTTTTTCTTATATTTTATATTACACATGAATACATTTAATATGAAAACAAACATTTTTTTTTTTTTTTTTTAAGTATATACATGCGTTTGTATTTATATATACATGCATAGTAAATATACTCAGTAACCCACATGCATATGTTATATAAACAAAAACTTTTATTTTGGATGCAATAAATTTTTTGACAACACTAAAATGAATACTTGTATTTACCAAGCATGCATTAAAATGCTTTTAAATAAAGTAAAGACCATTTATACTTTAAATAAATGCTGTTCTTTTGAACTTTTCATTATACCCAGGTTTGTTTGAAGACATAGTTCGATGTATTTAGCTGCTAGCACATTTTTCATTGCACATGCATGAAACATAAAAGAAAAGAGGTGCATTACCTTCCAGTTTAGATAATGACTACATTCAATCCCTGCTAAAATATACAATAATCAACTCTTTGTCTTTTGCTTTCAAAGCGGCAAACAACTGACTCAATGTGCCTCTAGTTTGAACGAATAACAGCTATCTAATTGACATTTCTGTGTGACAATACAGCATTTATTTCCCCAGTACCGTGACCTAGAGAGCCACCTTACTGCGTCAGGCTTCTAATGTGAACATGTAAAGGGTCTGCGGTCAATATCAGTAACTGAATCCACCGGAGCAATGCAATTACCTAAAGCATCAGCGGCAAGTGTCTTTCATAAATTTACACTGCTTCTGATACGGTCATTAACATTTCTGCACATGTGAGTGTCATCGGCAAGGAAAGTGTTCCTTGCGTTATCTTGAGCGCTTTTCTTCTGTGAGGCTCGCTGAAGCTGATCACAGCTGAACATTACGACTGATGGCAGAGGTTTAATTTTTAATGCGCTTTCCTACTGGGCCATAGACTCTCGAGCCGGCCCGCCTGACTGCCAGCGTGCTTACTCCCATCCTGATGCATTTTTCAACAGAGACGTTGAGCTCACATGGAACAGACCGAGAGAGAAGATAAAAAAAAAAGTTCAGTCCCAGAAGAGTGCAGCCCATCTAAATGCAATGCAATGCAATAATAGAGCAAACAAATTTTAACAACAAATGCACAGCAAATTATTAACATGTAAGTGATCAGACATTAAAAGGCTTGAAACATACTCTACTGTACAACCAAGTGCAAGTTTGCATTCTCTACGTAATTCATCAATGGGGGGAATTTAACAAGCAACATTTCTAGTTGTCTTGCATCTCGAGGCAACAAGGTATCTAACCCTTAAGACCTGAGATGACTCTCACCACCAGAAGACCTCAGATGCTAACCCTGGAATAACGTATAAAACTACCAAATTTTGTTTAAATCGCAACATAGAAATGCACTCCTACAAGCAGTTTGGACTGAAATGTGTGTTGGTAGTGTGTGTACACAACCACCCTAAAATGATAAAGATCCACGGGTAGTTTTCTTTTAATGTAATAAAAATAAGTTGCACCTTCTGAAATCAAGCCACTCTCAAATGCATGTTGGTGTGGCGTCACACCGACAGAGGCCACTCCCACAATAGTTGATTGACAGCAGTGTGTCAGACAGCCTGAACTGATGTCTTACCTCAGACCCGCCCTGAGTGAACCGTCATCAGACCGAGACGCAGAGACTCCTAAGAGATTGAGCTGTTTAGTTGTTGAATGTATTAATGAACAGAGCAGTAGTTATTTACTCCCGACTCCAGTGACTGAAGGATTAACGTTACGTTTAGTTCTGAAGGGAAACGCCCCCTTGATCAATCGAAATGCGTTTATGTTCGCGCGAATCATTCATGATCCAGCCTCACCTACAGAAGCAGTGAGTATAGTGTCTTTTAATAAATCTTTGCTAATCTCGTTTCCTAATAATGTGCTAATTAGCAAGCTTTACTATGAATACAGCTAAAAAAAGATCCTCTGAGAGTGCCTCGGAAAAGAGGGGCGGAGTCAGCGGAGCTCGTGAAGATTTAAAGG
>JAUCNO010000795.1:2930497-2956131 GCA_032353835.1 Enteromius viviparus
CAGCAACCTAGTTTTCCCAGGAGGTCTCCCATCCAGGTACTGACCAGGCTCAACCCTGCTTAGCTTCAGTGGGCAACTAGGCTTGGGCTGCAGGGTGATATAGCTGTGGCCATATCATTGCTGTTTGTGAGAGGGAAGTTGCCACGCTGGACTTTGTTGCTTCCGGGCTGAGGAAAATAGCGGAGGGCTGGCGAGTGGTAAGTAATGAGGATTCTTTCACTTAAAAACTCTGGCGGATAGCGCGATGAAAGGGATCTGAGAACGCGCGGGCGAGGCCTCGAATAGGAAGCCGCGGTCTCTCGTAGCGGTTCAGGCCAGCTGAGTGTTGAGCTAGAGCGGTAGCAGGTTGTTGCAAGGCAGGCTGAGGAATCTGGTCCTCGTGGAGGAAGGCAGCGAGGATGTGTTTTTGATCATGCGATTCCGAAGAATGGGAACTTACCATTTAACAGATAGCCTTTTTACAGTCTTTTACCGTTAAATTCACAGTTATTTTTTTAGTGTTTTTTACAGGGTGTTTTTTTGTGTGTGTGTCAAATCCCTTTTAAAATTTAAATCTGAAATGAAGAAGATCATGATTTTAAAGCTAGAGAAACAGCTGTAGTTTCAATTTTGCATTATTATTATTTTATTAATGGAGAGAGAGAGAATCAAGGACAACGATAAATCACCCTTCCCTTGTTGACAAATTTTTCCGTTCCATAGAGGTTCTATAGAGCTGCTACCAAGGGAAAGGATGGCATCACAATAGATCAATAAAGCCAAGTGCATTCCATGTGATAGAGTGCAGCAGGGCTCCGGCACAGCGGTGCATGTTGCATTTGTTGCTTTTACTCTTTCTACAACCTAGTGATTAATCGATCAGACCTGTTCTCTATAGCTCGAGTCTGATTACTGCCAGAGAACAGCGAGTGGCACAGAACTGCTCTTTTATTGTGAGGGAACAGATGGAGGGATGATTCAAAATAAACATCTCGCAGGAGTCAGGAGTTCACTGCTTGACAACATGACAAAGACATTTCAGACATCTCTCTGAGTGGGTTTATACAGTATCTCATAGATGTGGATAAAAGCTGACTGTGTTCCAGAATAATGGGCTGCTTCCTTATAGACAGTGTTTTAAAGATATAAAAGAAGATATTCAATAATTCATTTTGTTCTTATAGGCTCTAAAATAACACTGGCCCTCATCGACTTTCATTGTTTGGAGCAAAACTAGTAACATGTTAGTAAAGAATTCCTTTAAGTCATAATGTCTCATCATCTCAATCTCATATTTTCGATTCATTTACGCGACCCTGATTTAGTTGTTCATTTGCATCACTTAATATGTCTTCTTTCAACTTTTTGAATTAATGAAAAACATAATTGTTTACAGTAAATAGCTGTAAACTATATCTCTTTTTTTTTCTTTTCATCAAAACTTCACAGTTTAGACAAAATATATGACTGTTTTCAATACACTTGACCACTCAGTCATCATATTAGAATGATTTCTGAAGAATTATGTGACACTGAAAACAATAATGCTGAAAATTCAGCTGTGCAATTTTAGTAAATTGAGCATTTTTTAAAATGTAAAGTTACAGTATATTAATGCACACAAAATAAATAAAATGTATTATCAATTAAATTTCTTTAAATTTGCTTGGCAACAATTGCTGTTTCTCATAATGTTATATATATATTGTTTCTCAATATATATATATATACACACGAATACTGAGATTTACCAAACACTTTTAAAATGCTGCAAAATGTTGAGTAATTTTTTTTAATAATGGTATGTTACATAATATATGCACACATGTACATTGTACTATGTCTTGTTGAGTCTGATTGCTCTCAAGGTTTCTCTTCTGCTTCATCTGATCATCTTTATTTTATCTTGTCTCAGTTGTCTCTGGCTTTGTAGGGTTTTGTACTAGTGTTCTGAAACAATACGTGTTAAATCAGACTGACTTGACTTGACAATATCTCCCAACCCTTCTGTCTACCTTTTCAGCTATTATATGCACTAAGACAGTGCTGCATGCTGCCTTCCAAGACTTTGTATGAGTTTGAGGGTACAGAGGAATAAAAGTGCTGTACGCAGATCTGTGCCTTAATAGCTTCTCTCATTCACTGTCCTCTGCGTTTTTTATGGCTCATGACACACTGTGAATGTCATCAGTTTTCCTCACAGAAACACACCCCGCGCTTGATGGAAAGACATGCAGAGTGTGTGACTTTTCTTCCCGCTGCTATGGACACGCCACTTTGTCTCTCATTGCCTTTATTAAAATTGAGCACAAAATTACCACCAATTAGTGTTGCTGTGACAACGCAGAGCTCATTTTCTCTCCTTCCTCAAGCCTGATGCTGCATTATAAGGCTCACAAAATGAATTTTTTTGTTAAATCAAGAAAAATCAACCAAGTTTCACCTTCTGCACTTATATTGCATTTTAAAAAATATTTTCACTATGTTTTTGTATACCTCGCCAGTGTTTGGGTTTGGAGGATCATTTTAATTTTGGCTGCTTTTATTTAATCAAAATATGAGACCCGGCAGGACAAGCTGGACTAGCAAAAGACAAACAATGCATGCTATGGCATAAAATAATTGATTTTCTTTTAGAAATCATTATATTAAGTAAATATCCTGTTGAATAGATTTGGTACATTTCTTACTGTAAATATATACATTTTTGATGAGTAATATGCATTGCTAAGGACTTCATTTGGACAACTTGCACCCTCAGATTCCAGATTTTGAATCTCAGTCACATATTATTATTGTAAATATATAATATAAATATTGTCTATGCTAACAAACCACACATCAATGGAAAGTTTATTTATTCAGCTTTCAGATTATGTATATACTTCTGACTGGTTTTGTGGTCACATGTGGAAGACCTAAATACTATCACAGTTTAAAATAATTGTTTTTTAATTGAATATAAAAATGCAATTAATTTGTGTAATGCAAAGCTCTGCATCATTATGCTGATTTACAGCTCAAGTAACTTTTATTGATATAATTAATAGAGTTCATATTTCCTCTCTTTTATATTTCTGTAATATTTCACTATTTGTTTATATTTCAAGACAGACATTCTTCTCAACATTCAATACCTCTTGGAATGTCTTAAGGGGGCATGGGACAGTAGTTGTATGTAATTTTATGGGAAACCAAGAAACAGAAGCCGTTCGCCTTATAATAAGCAAGTGTACATTATTAAAAATGCATATTTCAAGGTAAAAACTTACATTAAAGTATTTGACTTAAAAAAACTAAAGCAGACTGTTTGAAGATAAAATTGCAAAGATCTGCTGTATTTTTCTCTTCAGGAGATCACAGTATGCATGCAGATTTCATTTTCAGCCTCACACCCAGGGAAAGAGAACTGAAGAGAACAAAGAAGAACTGGAGGTATTTTTATATGTGTGTGTTAAACTATGTGACTCAGAGACAAGAGGAGAGAGAAAGAAAGAAACGTGTGAGAGAGAACTGGACCCTGCAGAGTTCACACACACACACACACACACACACACACACACACACACACACACACACACACAGAGACAGAGAGAGCTGAGAGAGAACGAGTACAAAGTTTATTTAAATGCAAATCTATCATAAACTGTTCCACTTTTACCTAATTTACCCTAATCACAATGACTCTGATATCTCTAATGAAAACTGGTGTGAAGTGACTTATGATATGAGTTATGCAGACCCCCTGTTACAAAAAGCCTGGAGGCTCAAAATATCTCATTTGATTTTCCAAAGCCAAATCAGATAAAATGACGCTGACAGCTGCAGGGAAATAGATGTTTCATAAATAAGCGTGAACTGATCTTTCTCTCTCTAACCAAGCAATTTAAGACAACAGTATGGGACTAATTGTTTTTACTTAAGAAAGCACTCTGATAAAACTGAAGTACAACACGGCAAATAAAGGTCAGAATCAGGGACTGTGACAGATACCATATCTTTCATTTTGCATTTAATGTCTTGATTAGTCATTCTTTCATTCTAATGATCTTTCATTTTGCAAAATAAATTAGTTTCCTTTGCAATAATGTCATTGAAAATATTAAAGTGGTGTTCGTTATTCAACAATATATTATGTTATATTATAAATTATTAATCTCACAGAGAGAGAAAGAAAGATACACGTTTTTGTTTTAACAAACCTGTTGTCTCAAAGTTAGCCTTGAAAAGTGTTTGATTTGTCCTGAAGTCAACAAAAAGAACAAGGCAGGCATGCTATCTGTAGCAGGCATCAAATGTAAAATTAGTAAATTTTGTTCATGCAATTGTACAATTTCTCAGTTTAAACATTTGCTATGTTATATGTGATTTGAAATTCATCCTTTTATTATTATTTTTTTTAAATATTACCAACATTTCCAGAATTCAGGTTATAATTTATAAATGTATTATTTTTTTTTTTATATGTGCATGCGTGTGTGTATTTATAATAAATATGCACAGTACACAGACACATATTTTTTGGATGTGATTAATCGTTTGCACTTTTGATGTTATCAAGACGTCCACATAAAAAAAACATCATAATTTAGAGGCAATAGGCTATTTTCTGTCCTCATTTCATGTTTCATCATGATGACTTTAATTCTAAATCTTACTTGCTGTTACTGTAATTTGTGAAAGTATACTAATAATGTTTCAACACTTTTTTTTTTCAAGGTCAACTTAAAAAAAACAAACATATTTTAAATAAATAAAAAAAAGAGCTAAATCCTGACAAAATAATTTTTACATGAAGAAAAATAAAATGAAAAATGGAATTAAATTTTTAATTATTTTATTTTATATTATAAATGTAGAAAATCTCATTTAAAAGATTAAGAAAAGCCTCTAAATAATACACTGATTCAGACTATATACTCACATATGGCCGCGAAGCCCATCACAGCCTAATGTATTGTGAGATGGATTGAAAAAAATACCACTGAACTGAAAAGATCTGTCCATCTTTATCTCCAAAGCTACTCTGTTCCCTGTTTGTTCCATTTGTCCTTTTTTACTGATGCACATTTAGCTTTCAGCAGCATTTGTTGCCTTCTCGAATGCGTTTAGCTGAGGGCAAGTTACAGTAGAATGGTGCTGAGTGAATTGACTTCACAGTATGTGATCGCCAGCCCGCTTCGGCCCTCTCCCCTCCACTGTGTGGGAGGCTGGACTGTATGTTCTCTTTGGCCCCGAGGCCAATTCTGAAGGAATATGTATTTCTAAAACCATATCGTCCCCTGTGCACCAGAATAAAAGACAGACAAATCCCTTCATTTCGTTGGAGTAAAAGCAGTTTAAAAGAAGAATGAGAGAAATCTCTAATGGATGTATTGTGTTAAACACAGACAAGAAATCCAAAACTAAGAGCTGTCACTTGGAAAGAGGCCACTTTATATGATTTTGGAGGGAAAAATGTAATAATAATAATACTTAAAAAATACAAATACCTTAGAGCACCTTATGACTGCTAAAAGCTTTAAGTTGCAATTCATTGTACATAACTACGCACTCTAAGTTATTATTCTCTCATCTGACTCAAGCATGAAAGATAAAAGACTTTACAATTACTCCTAAATCACAAGCATTCTGCTTGGGAGGTGATAAAAAAAAGTCTGTAACTTGAATAAAAAGTTTTCTGGCTACAAGAAATGTTCAGAAATTGTGCCAGAACAGACCGAAAGCTGTCAGACCTCTGCATACGCTACATTTCTGGTTATACTTTTATAAATGCTGAGAGAATAAATGGTAAGTGCACACATAAAATGTGCTGAAAAACGTCTTGGTTACGTATTTAACCCTCGTTCCCTGAAAGATCTGAGTTGGGATCACGCCAGAGAGACCAATCTACTTCAAGTGTAACAAAACAAGCCAATGGGTTTTGGCATGCACTGATTGTATCCAGCTGCAGCTGATCACTGCATGAGTATAAGAATGCAGCTGGAACGTGCATCATTATGTTTTCGCTGAGGAGCCGAGCAAGGCCCAGCAGCTCAGCTGAGGTACAGCGGCTGTGGCGACGGGACGTAACGTCTCAGTTCCCTCCATCAGGGAATGAGGGTTACAAACGTAACTGAGACGTTCCCTTTTAGTCGGTCACTCTGAGTCACATCGGATGACCAATGAATTGGGATCCCTACCAAAGCGCCACAGGGGCTGCCCCCTTCCAGCGCCCTGAGCAGATCCCCTGATCCTTCATCTGAGGTATGTGATTGGACAGGGTCTCTGCATAGAGAAGGTCACTACTGCTGTTCCTCGAGCAAACCCAATCAGTAGGACTAGATACACTGAGAAGCGTGCTGTTCCAGCAGAAGAGGCTCACTGCGGGTCGCCCCTCCCTGAAGGGCATAAGTGACAATTACTCGCGTGAAGTAACCCCCGTAGGGTCCTATTGCATATGGAATTCTCTGACATGGCTCACTCGACTGCAAGTTCTAGAGAAGGCAGACTGTGGCCTGCAAGGGAAACACGGCCTTGATAGATCTACCGTGGAATACACATATGGGATCCCAACAGGGTCACTCATACAGTATGAGCACTATCCTGACTCGTGACCAGAGTGCAGGAGGGCTCAACAGGGTTTGCCCAAAAGTGAACGCTCTGAAGAAGGGCGTAAGGATGCCGCAAGCGACTCTGAATCGGGTTTGAGGTGAGAACATGGAAGGAAACTGGTTTGATACGCAAGCTATAGAACCTAACAAACGTGTTGGGAATCGACCAGCCCGCAGCTATACAAATATCTGTTAGTGAGGTGCTGCGAGCCAGCGTTGCGACACTTCTAGTGGAGTGAGGGGGCAGGGCACACCTTGTGCTTCGTAGGCCAAGGCATCCACTATCCAGGGGGCCATCCTCTGCTTGGAGACAGCCTTCCCTTTCTGCTGACCACAGTAACAGACAAAGAGCTGTTCTGAGGTCTTGAAACGTACTGTATTATCCACGTACTGTCGTAATGCACAAACAGGACAGAGCAGGGCTGGGGCTGGGCCTGCCTTCTCCTGGTGCAGCACTTGCAGGTTCACCAACTGATCTCCTAAAGGGAGTGGTAGGAACCTTGGGCACATAGCCGGCACACGGTCTCAGTGATACACTGGAATAAGCCGGCCCGAACTTAAGGCACGTGCCAAGTCGTGCCTTTCCACCGACCTGCTTTCTATGGGGTCATGATAGGCGAAGATAGCAGCAGTGTATAATTTAGGGGTGGAAGGCGACAGCCTATGCTCCAACCCTTGCTGCAAAAAGGAAAGTGCTCTGATCGAGCACTTCCAGGGGTCCTCACCGTGTGGAGGAACACAAGTCACATGAAGTTTCCAAAGGTCTGGAAGCGGGAGCCAAAGGGTGCCCCGTCTCTGAGTCAGGAGGTCCTTCTTCAGAGGAATTGGCCAACGAGGGGCTGTCGCGAGGAGCATGAGTTCTGGAAACCAAGTCCTGCTGGGCCAATATGGAGCCACTAGCAGGACTTGCTCCTCATCCTCCTGATCTTGCACAGTGTCTGTGCTAGAAGGTTTACTAGGGCTCTAAACTGATTCCACATCAGCTGGACCACCTGGGGATGGAGTCTCCATTCTCCAGGAAACACTGCTCGAGACAGCTTGTCGGCTGCCTGATTGAATCCTCCCAGAATATGGATATCACGAAGGGACCTCCAGCCTCAAAGGATCTGCCTCCACAATAGTGACCACCACTGCAACGCTGCCACTTGCTCGTGAGTAGAAGAGCAGTGAAGATGAACACTGCTCGGCACCGAAGCAAAAAGATAATGAGGCACGTTCCAGCTGCATTCTTATACTCTTCTTATACCGATTGGCTTGTTTTGTTACACTCGAAGTAGATTGGTCTCTCTGGCGTGATCCTAATTCGTTGACTCTGAGTGATCGGCTGAAAGGTAAGCAAGTTTATTTGTTGCAGGACAGGGTTATTTTAGTTAATTAAAGCTAAAATGAAAACTGTTCAACATTTCTGTTGCTTAAAATATGAAAACATCAACTTATATTATTTCGGCTAGTTGCCAATGCAACATTTCCAGGTAGTTTAACCTGATATCCTAACATAACTAAAACTGATTCAAATGATTTAGACACGCATGCTTCAAAAATTCAATAAATAGAAATAAAAAAATTACAGGATTACATGACGTGACAATAAAGACCAACTGTAAAACAGCAGCATTTCTGCTTAAATAAATAAATAAATAATGAACAAAAAATGTTGGTGGATTTTATTGTGAGAAGGCAACAGGAGATGGACTTTTTTTTTTACTGAGGAAGCAGTATTATGAGTTATGTTAAGTTAAATCACTTTAATGATTTATTTCTTACAAACACTTCTCTTTTTACTGCACAAGACATTTACTGATGTGCTGGGGATCATTGTGAAGTTTTTATCACTGCAGAGCATCCACTGGTGAGCCAAGTCATCTTGAATGGTCTGAGAGTAAGTAAACTATCACCAATATCCTCATATTTGACAGATGAATTTGCGACGAGTCTGATTGGACACGTAACCTTTGCCATCAGCAGCAAAAGCATTTTCTCCTCCGCCTTTTTATCCTGCAATCCTAGCTATGCATGATTATCTGCTTAATTGCATTTTATAATTTGCATCAAGCATGATATTTGCCCTGCTGTCTGTGACCTTAGCCGAATTAAAGCATTTCGTGGGTTGTATAGACGCTATTTAAAAAGTTTTCTGTGCTCTACCAAAAGATTATGAAGGATTATATCTCTGCAAGCTTATGGACAGAGATCTATGATAATAAGCATTAATGTGAAGCCATTTGATTGGTTTTCAAAAGATATCTGATGTTGAGTTATATTTACAGCTGGGTTTTAAGAGGCATTCTTAAAAGATGACAGTAGAAAGTTAGAGATATATCATTTTCTTTTTGTTTGTCCACCAAACCTGCTCTGGATGATTAAACCCAGCAAACAAAAAGCAAACATACCGAGAGTTAGTTTAAATGGTTGTCATTCATAGCAAGGCTGTTTTACCTGTCGTCTTCCATTCTAAGTGGCTAGTGTTACGCCGGCGTGCAGACACTTTAATAACAGTCTGACGTTTGAAGAAAATGGATATTTAAAGACCTTTCTAAAGCACAGCAGAGAATTCAATTTAAACAGTTCAGCATGACAGAACCACAGTCAGTGTGTGCGGATACTAGGCGATATATTGATATAGATGGAAATGGGGAGGGAGAGCATCTCTTGTGTAATCAAACATAAATAAGCTGCTTCTGTTTTGCTGTGTATGTTTTTTTTTTTTTTTTTTACCAAGCAAGATGGCATTCTAAGCTAAGTAATCATGGCCATGACGGTCAAATAAACAAGCTGAGATGCAAAATTAGTCCCTTTATGTTATACAAATATGCTCTCCAGACAACTGTGGGATTTTAAAGAGACAGTTCTCTCTCTCTCTCTCTCTCTCTCTCTCTCTCTCTCTCTCATTCTTCCCTTTCTTCTGTAAATGCAAGCCATATTTGATCATTTTTGATGCTAGATAATCTTCATTTACTTTTAATGTAAAAAGGTTTCTCAAAAAGCCTATGTGGTCTTACAGTACATTTTCTTAAAATTTCTGTAGGATTTGTAAATTCAAAGAAATTCCAGATATAAATAATGAACTGTCCCTGTTCCTTGTCGCCTATCAATGATGCAACATCCTCACTATCCTTGGTTTCCAGCTATGAATACTACGGCAAAACGCATGGACAAATGCAGAAGTGGGAGTTATTTACTGTGCATTTCGACATCATGGATAATGATTACACTCTCCAAAATCTAACAAAACATAGATCTTTAAAAACTTACATAATGTGCCTTTGAGGCAACACCTTTTCCATATGTCAACATATATCATAGTGTTAATCATCAGAAGTATTTTTTTCACACTCTTTACAGTCTTAAAAATAAAGGTGCTTAAAACGTTCTTCACAGCAATGCCACAGGAGAGCCATTTTTGGTTTCACAAAGAACCATCTCATTCTGACCTTTTTATAATCTTAGCCACAAAGAAACTTGTGTGAGACAGACAGGTGCTTCAGTAGTTATTGCATGGTTGTTTACAGTACCATTTAGACAAAAAATTTTGTTCTATGTCATTGTGAAGCACCTGTATTTTTAAAGATGCATGAACACACTTTTTCTTTGTACGTGAGCTTGATCAGTCAGTGTTTTCTGACGCTCTTTGTTCCTCAGCTACTGTAACTGGTGATGTAATTGAGTAGGACATGACCGCGTTCTTCCACGCTAAAATCAATGGCATGATCAGGACAGAGGGTGATAGAGAGCCAGCCAGTCTTGTTTACTTGTTTAAATGAGAATAAAAATCGTTACTTCCTCTTTGCTTACCAAGCAAGTTTGTGAGGATCGTCTAATAGAATGAAAGGTGACCTCTGTGTGTGCAAGGGAAAACAACACCATGTGTTTCACTACAGTTACCATTTCAAAGAAACCTACAATAGATTCTCAGACCATCTATTATACTGTCAGTGTAGATGTTGAAGTCACAGGAGCAAATGAAGAAGACATATACACAATAACCCTCGAGTCATCCACTCCAGTTCACGTTAACATATTAACCCTCAGACACATCAGAATTCCTCCATCCATAATTTTACATTCTCCAGTGAAAAAGTCAAGTGACAAAAGATCAGGCCCAGTTTGTACAGTCTTAGAAATAAAGGTGCAAAAGCTGTCACTGGGTTGATACCTTTAAATGTTTTTGCCTAAAAGGTCCTAGGCGAGATAAAAAAAAAATGGCCCACTGGTGTAAAAACAATTAGAAAAAAGACCATTTCGAGATAAATATGCTGCTGAATAAACACGGAGGTAGCACAATTTGAGAGGGTAGCAAAAAACATTAGAACTTTGACAACAGTTATGGTTATACAACTTATGAAACATATCAAGCTTAATACTCATATTTATATGTTCTCCATATACTACTTTAATGAGCTGTCATTAGTCCAGCTCATTAGTGAGATCAGGTTGGATATTTTTGTGATGTAAATGTTATAATCTATTATACTACGGGCCAACCAAGTCAATTGCTTTTTCTTTTAATAAAATTATTTTAATGCAGGGTTTTTTTCCACCGTCGTTTTGAAAAGGTACCGACCCAGTGACAGCTTTTGTACCTTTATTTTTGAGCATGTAAGTGAAAAGTGTCCAACTTCTAAACAAATATTGTACTTTTATCAGCTGTTTGGAATAATTTCTAATCCTAACTGATGAGCAATTGAAAAGTTTATTTGCAAAAACGTTAAATGTTCAAAAATCATATTTTTATTATGCTATCACATTTGGGTTATTATTTTTAGGGTTAACTAACAACTAAAAAACAACGTGCAACACACGTCTATCACGGAGCATGTGATGTCGTGACCTTGCTTCTCAGCAGGCAAGGGAAACACGGAGACAGAAGTCCAAGGTACACGGGGCTAACAAAAATAAAGAGGTCTACGCAGACAAACACAACATAACTTCAACCAGAATCGACACTACTGAACACGGCTCCTCGGACCGTGATATGGGGTTAGGACTTGTGGGATTTTGGACGGCACTTCTCGCCGTAAAACCGGAAGCGGCTTCGGGATCAGTGGAACGGGGTCTTCTGGAAGCAAGATCGGCATATCGGCCCACAAATCTGGAGTAGAACCCGAACATCGCCGATCGTTAACTTCTTTCGGAGAGCTGGACCTGATGAACCTCCATAAGTAGCAGATTCGAGGGGTTTTGGCACTAATCTGCCTCCATAATCTGCCTAGTTCGGAGGCAGACGCCACCTAATGGCGAGGCGAACGCCAGGCAGCTGGGGATAGCCTCCCGGCTTTCTGGAGGTGACGGCCATCTTGTGCGTAGTTGATGTCAGTGCACGGGGCCGCAAATGTGGACCGAAGTCCATGAAGATGTACGCATTCGCGGGTGTGAACGCCATCTTCACTTTGGTCTTACGTTCTGTCAGGGAGCAGGTGATGTCGCAACCTCGCTTCTCAGCAGGGAAGGGAAACACGGAGATAGAAGTTCCAATGAACACGTAAACATTTAATAGATATCCAAGGTACAGGATCTGCATATCAGCCCACAAATCTGGAGTAGGACCCGAACATCGCCGATCGTTATCCCGAGGGAGCGGGAACTTCTTTCAGAGAGCTGGCCCTGATAAACCTCCATAAGTAGCAGATTCATTGGGTTTTGGCACTAATCTGCCTCCATAATGTGCCGAGATCGGAGGCGGACCCCGTCTAATAGAAAAGGCGAGAGCCAGGAATCTGGGGATAGCCTCCCAGCTTTCTGGAGGTGACGGCCATCTTGTGCGTGGTTGGTGTCGGTGCATGGGGCTGCGAATGTGGACCAAAGTCCATGAAGATGTACGCGTTTGCAGGTGTGAACGCCATCTTCACTTCGGTCTGTCGTTCTGTCACGGAGCAGGTGATGTCACAACCTCCCTTCTCAACGCGGAGACAGGAGTTCCAATGAATACGTAAACATTTAATAGATATCAAAGGTACAAAGGGCTCACAAAAATGTAGAGGTCTGTGCAGACAAACATGCAACATAAATTCAACGACAGACAACTGGGCATTACAACAGACACGGTTTAAATACAGAACATAATCAGAGACAATGGGGAACACCTGGACACACACGGCTGGCAGGGAGTGAACACTAATGAAGGCTCACTAGGGTGTACTCTTTACAAGAACTAACACTACCAGTTACATATATTACAGTATGTCTTAAATCCTTCACTTTTAAACTCTAGAGCAAACGCTGTGTTCACAAACAGAGTTTAAATGCACAGCATTTGCAAAGATAGAGTTTGTGATAGAGCATGCTGCTCTCAAAACTGCATACAGATGATTTTCTCATTTTAATATGACATTTTATTTGTTTAATTATTAGGTTTAATCAACTTGCAAAATCCCAGCATTTCCCTCTGCTGTAGTCAGCATAGCTCATGTATTCAGCGTTATTTCTCTGAGTGCTCTGAGCTCACACACACCTCAGGGTGTGTATGATTGAAATAGTTTGTATTAGTCTTGAAAACAGCTGCCTTTAGGAACAATTCACTCTCTAATTACAGCCCTGAGATCTGAAATCCTCAAATGGACTATTACTGATCGAATGGAAACAAGGCAAAAACACTCTGATACTGAGACAAGTGACCACTGATGTGGAATAAAATTATCTTTCTGTTTGTTTGCTCTTTTTATGTTTGGTTACATAATTAAGTTGCTTTATAAATCAAATTTCTTATTACAAAACATGTACAGGTCATGTTTTACCCGCCTTACATCAGGAAAATGAAGCATATTTTTTGTATAATTTGTGACATTATTCTCATGACAATTACAAGAACATTTTACATTACCGTAATTACTGACACGCTTGCATTACCATAATTGCTGTTACATAAACCTCATTAGGCTTACAGTAATGAGAATAATGAGATTTTGCTGGGAAATTGTGGATAATTGTCATGAAAATAATGTCATGAAATGTTAAAATAACCAAAAAGAGGTGATCGTTTACAAATTTCTTTAGAGGTGTGTGATTTCTAAAGGGCTATGATCACTGTCTGCAAGGATATACAAATAATCTGCCATTGGTTGAGCCATGTTGTCAATCACAAAGCAATATATTGAGTGGTCTCTACACTTATTAAATACACATTTGTCATATAAAAGAGAAAAACATTCAAGGATCTCCAAAGGCTTCTGTTCAAGTGATTTATATATTGTGTAGCATCAGATTTGTTGAAAGCGCTGTAGGAAAACTGACCTTCTCACTCTGTTTATAAATCCTGGGCTGAGATTACCTTTATTTGCCCTTCTGCATTCATCCTGCTATCTTCATGTTAAAGGAGGCCGAGGCTGTCACGGGGCTGTCTCGTAAAAGTGACACATCCCTGATTCATGGTTCACGTCAGCTTTGAGAACATTCAGCGGAGAACACTTTGAGAACATTCAATGTTACCGTATGGGCGAATACAGAGATGTGTGCTGATTGCTTCAAGGCAAAGATCCGAGATGAGAGAGAAAAAAACAACAGTGAAGACTGCAAGTCTGTCTGCTAGGTCATGTGGTGACCTCACTCTGAGCAATGACTAAAAGCAGGAGAGAGCTGGGAGTGAAAGAAAGGATTTTGCACATACATCTGTGCAATCTGTTCCAGTCAAAGGACTGATGTGTGTGAGGTTTTGTTTGTGTGATGTTTGAATTTGCAATGTTCAGCAAATGGGAAATTAAAGGCTACAGAGTAAGCAACATTAGCAGTTACATTCTCTCTCTGTTTTTTTTAGCTAGCAAAATGTTGTTGTTGTTTTTTTATCATCTCAACAATTCAATGACTTGTTCAATTGTTCAGTTCCTAACGAATCAGTGATTTTTAAAAGGAATCAGTTGAACATCATTTTAACAAAATGTAAACTTCAAAAGCCGTTGACCACATTTCCCCCCTTAAAATTGCAAACATATTTTACACTGCAGGCATGTATATAAATGCAAAATACATTCATGTCAGTTAAAGTGCCCCTGTTGTGCCATTTTTAAGCCTCCTTATATTGTTTTGGGGAGTCTCTTACAATAGATCTACATGCATGCAAGGTGAAAAGACGCTTTTGTTTTCTCAAAATATGTGTTTAATATCACTTCATTTTCTAGCAATTCTCAAACGATTCTTTTGAAGCAGTTCTAAGATTCAGTGTCTCTAAACCCCTCCCTTCTGTGAGCCTGCTCTGCTCTGATTGGTCAGATGGTGCAGAGTGTTGTGATTGGTCTACCACATAAAGCAGTCGTCAGTAAAATGACATGGTTTTGGGCGGGGTCAGGTTGCTTGTGGCCGGCCAATGTATAATTTATGCAAATATGTTATGCCGTGATGTGTAGCGTTCACAGAATTAGGATTCAAATGACTAAGGACTCATTTAGGCTGAATAAAGTGGATTCTTTATTTTGGGAGACAGTAACTTTAGGCTATTTTCCGTGAACATTCGCATTTACAACTTCTTTTCATCCACATACAGCTATTACACACTGGAATGGCATAGTAGGGATTCCTTAAAATAGCCTACATGAATTATATTTTTGTTCTGTGCAAGGCATTGCTAACAATTTACAATCTCTCAGATGAGGGGAAAAAACCTCCTTATATGATTTTTTTTCTTTTGCACGTTGCACGTCTTTGACCTCACTGTGTTGCCCTCAATCTGGATAGAAATGAAGTTTTCAGTTTCTCAAGAAGCCCTCAGGCTTTGTGTATTGCTGTGTCTGTTTTGCTCTTACCTGTTGTGGAAGATTACTTTTCGATGTTTGTCTGTCTCTGTACTGACTATGTCTCAGTCAGATTTGAACTCTTATATATGGGTGCTCGAAGCAGCGAGCGTACATTCTCAGATTTCTCTGATACATTTAGCAGTGCAGTTACATTCAGATAATGTTGCCCTGACATTTATGTCAGTCTTCTGATTCTATAAGTGATTTTACAGCTGAATGACACTAAAATGCAAAATTCAAAACAGATGTAAATGACACTGGTTATGTGTGGCTGAGCACATTTTACATTTCAGAATTCACATTCACTCAGCTACTCATAACAGTCCAAGATGTTGTTGATAACCAAGGAGAAAAGGCTAATTACCCTTCTGTTTAAATATATGGAAATAGTAAATATATTATAACGAAGCTATTGAGTAACTTTCTACTAACTATAAGTAACTTTGTAATGACATGTCAACTAACTGTCATCATATTGTAATTAATTGACAACTACATGTCTACTAACTTTTAGAGTAGACTAATAAGTTGACATATACTTGTATATGATAGTTTCTGATAATATGTAGTAAGTATGTTGTCAAAGTGTTAGGAGATATTTAGCAGACAGTCTACTAATACTCTAATGACTGCTAGATGATGTTACTATTAGTAGAAAGTCTAAAGTGGGCGATAAAACGTTACCAAAAAAATAAAACCCTAAAATTACAAAAATGCAAAAAAAATATATGTGTATATAAAAATAATATAGAAAAATAACATTTCTAAATATTAATAAAAGTTGATGATTCTACACATATTCCACTAAACACAGCAAGGTGAACTGTAAACCATATAAACTTTGTCTGTAGTAATCAATATTATGCCACACATGCTGTACATGCTCTGTAATATTTTTTAAAACTGAAGATGAATGTGTGACTGTAGTCTGAACACAAAACAGATGTGTTGACGTCAACTGAAGCCCTGTGAAATAAGGCTGTGCTTCATTTCAGATCCATCCTCACGTGACGATGAAACATGGGGTCATACCACACATCTCACAGGTGACGGCTAAGACTTTTTAAACCCCAGAATTTAGGGGTCAGAGATGTGATGCAAATAAGTGGAATGTATTATTGATTTAAGTCAGGCTTTTCAAGGTAGGCTGGCTTTGTTTGATTCAAGAGCAGGAATTCATTCATCACACACTTAATGGGCAACATCGGAGAAGGCTACTTCTTTTCCTCAGGTGCGGAGGCTGTCCTTCAGGGTGCGTGCTCATGACTTTGAGCGTGTCTGTCGTTTTCCAGCCCAGCTATCATTGTCGTGAGTGTGTGTCAGCGTCCCTGCTGGTAATGGCTTTGTGTGTGTAATAAAAGAACTTCTCATACCTGACTGCACTGAAGACGCTCAGCCGATATTTGTTCATGTGTGAGTAATGCAAAATGCTGTTGCGTTTGTTAATGCAAAGTATAATTACGGTGTCAAAGGGTGAAGGACAGAGTCATAACAAGCCATGAAATCACAGTTCTCAGAATCAGTGGTGGAACCAATAGGACAGAATCGAACCTGACCTCAACAGCTCTTGCACATTAATGATTTTTTTAAGCTCTACATTGTGCTAGCTGATTGGCCCTAGTACGTCATCCGTCAGTCATTTAAGTCACAAACTTTCTTTATCTCAAGTATTTTAAAATTGTCCAACCTCATTCATTTTCTTTCTTTCTCTCTATCATCTCCTACATGGCATACTTGTTTTTCCAGAACTTTGGCCTTCAGCAATGGGACACATAGCAGTGCCACACACACACACACACACACACAGGTTTCCATATGCAAAATGAATTAAAAACAATAAATAATAATATGCAAACTGTATTTTATATCCCCTAAACCTACAACTTACAGAAAACTTTCTTATTTTTTATAAAAAAAAGACCCCAGAAAATCAAAATATACTGATATTACTTTTCCTTTGGTGACATTTGATGTTATATAAAAGTTTGTGTGTATATTAGTGTTGTCACATGATTAATCGCATCCACATCCAAAATAAAAGTACATAATATGGTGTCTATTATATAAATACAAAGAAACAAACACATGCATGTACATATTTAAGAAACATGTTGTGTTTCACAATACATTCATATATAATATAAAATATAATACTATAAATGTAATAAATATACATATATACACACGCACACTTTCAATAGTAAGTCAGTTAATCTGCTGCATGTACACCGTTCAAACAAGCTGGTTCTGCCACAGCTAGCTCTGATATGCGCCTGATGAGCATGGTTGTTTGCAGCAGTAGATGTGTATAGTTAGGAGGTGTGTGTCTTGTGCTGTGCAGCCTGTCTTGTGTGTTGGTGGGATGTATATCTGTTGATGCGCTGAGCAGTAATTCTTGGTACTTGTTCTGCAGCAGCAGTGTAGGCAGATGTAGTCTGTCAAGGCCAAACCTACTAACCTGTCATATCGTCTAATACTTTAAAATTTATTCATAGGGTTGTCACGAACTATGGCTAGGCCACCCTGGTGCGTGTGTGTGTTTATATACTGGTTTATGTTACAATAAAAAAACAAAAACAATGGGGCACTACAGGTCTAACATGTATCCATCTATTTATTTACATTTTAGTCATTAGCAGACAGTTTAATCCAAAGCAACTTACAAATGGTGGCAATAGAAGCATTTAAAACCAACAAAAAAGTAACAACATGCAAGCACTATGACAAGTCTCAGTGAGCCTAATGCCATACACGTATGCAAGAAAACAGGTAGATAGAATAGAAAAAATAAATCTAGTGTCAGACTTGAAAGCAAAACTATGAATTAGACAATAAAAAGGCAATTGATAGAGGGCTAATGGATAGAGAGTCGGACCTGGTTGTGGGTTCGAGTCCCAGGTCCGGCAGGGTTTGTGGGTGGTGGGACTCTGTCCACCTTCAATACCACGACTGATGTGAGACCCTTGAGCAAGGCACTGTTCCCCCAGCTGCTCCCCGGGGGCTGCGGCACTGGCTGCCCACTGCTCCGGGTGTGTGTTCACGGTGTGTGTGTGCACGATCACTTCTTACTGCTGTGTGTGTTCACTTGGATGGGTTAAATGCAGAGCACAAATTCCAGTATGGGAAAAACCATACCTTGTCACGTCCTTAGAGTTAGAGGGTCAAATAGTGATGGAAGAAATGTGTTTTTAGCAGTTTCTTAAAGATGGCTAAGGATTGAGCTGCTCAGATTGAGTTGGGCAGGTCAATCCACCAGACTGGAACAGTTAATGAAAAGGTCTGTGAAAGTGATTTTGTGCCTCTTTGGGTCGTTCATTTGCAGAATGCAAGCTTCTAGAGGGCACACATGTCAGAAGCACTGGATTAAGGTAAAGGGGTACAGAACCAGAAGTGGTTTTAGGCAAACATTAATGCTTTGAATTTTATTCAAACAGCTTTTGGTAGTGCAAATTAATGAACTTGTGTGATGTGCGTTCTTTTCAGCTCACCAAGGATTCATCTTGCAGCTGCATTGATGGAATTGGCTGGAAGACCTGCCAAGAGAGCACTGCAATAGTCAAGTCTGAACAAAACAAGTGCTGAGGAGTTGTGTTGCATGTTCTGAAAGAAAGGGCCTGATTAGACCAAGAAATGTCTGTTAGACAAGTTGAGATGCAACAGTATCATCAGATCATCAGATGAGAGGTATTAAAGTCATCAGCATAGAAAATGTTTCTGAATGACAGAGCCTAAGGATGTCAAGTAGACAGATAAGACAAGTGGTCCAAGAACTGAGCCCTGAGGCACCTCAGATGTTGCGACTTAAACACCTCACCTCTCCAAGACAATTTGTAGGATCTATCTGAGAGTTTATTGTTATTCTTATAAATATTATTAAGATAAGTAACAAAGACCTGGAAGCCACTTTTGCAATTCTTAATTTATTTATTTTAAATGCACTGGTTTATTAATACCACGCATTTTACCACAAAATCATCTTTTTTTCCAGACCCACCAAACTAACATTATTAACATTCTTGGTTCAGTTTCCTGTGAATTTACAAGGTGTTCCATATTTATGTACTTCTGTCCTGTTCCACTATCATTACACCAAATTGTCTCCTAAAGCATCAGGGTTTGCTGTGCAGATTGTCACTCAGCAGCTTCTGATGATACGTCAGCAAAAGCCTGTGTTTCGCAGGCAATGTTTTCTAACAGATGTTGTGTGGTTCATGCAGGTAAAGACACAGGATTCAATTCCTTTTGTTATAATTCCACTCATTATCTACTTTCACAGAACACTTCTGTTTTAAAAATCTAGCAATTATGTTTTTGTCAGGTCGAATCACCTTGCAACAATGCTAGGTGAGGAATATTACTTTCAGATTGATTTTATTCAGTGGAGTGTAGAATGTAATGCATAATGGCAAACAACTTAGCAGAGGTAAGCCTGTGTAATAGTTCCTCTGAAGACAACAGGCTTTTGCAGGTCTCTGTTTATTTTTGTAGTTTTACATTTTAACATAATGCACCTATCATATAGACTGAATGCAGATTATGGGCACAACTTCATTTGTAAGAGGATTTTTTGCAATTTTATAATTATTGTAATTTCTGGCATATGATAAATGAAATCAGTATGTGTCTGGTAAATGTTAAATCACTTATTGGGTTCCATCTGAATGAGTCTAACTCATGTGAAATGAATTGTTGTGCCTGAAGCTTTAGGACTGTAATTTGATGCAGACACTAATAGGAGGCTGGGATTAATCTGCATAATTTTGCAATCAAATCATAAGATGAGCATGTGTGTGTAAGGGTGTAATGAGAATAGTGACAATCAAGGCTTCTGTGTGACATTCATTGAAAGGGATACGCTGTATTTCAAGATCTTCACAAGAAGAAGATTTTTTCTCCAATTTCATCACTGTATAGCTTCAATGTCAAATGAACACTAGGGGCAGTAACACACCAACAACTTATGCTACTTTTCACACAAATTATGATTTCTCAGTAAACTTGCTCAGTAGGCCACCTGGTACAGTATAGGGTTGTTCAGTATGAGTCCCGTAAGACAAAGTCAAAGTAAAAGAGCTCAAAGAGCAAGCTTAGGGTAGTTTCATGAAATGCATTTTCCATTTCAGTTTTACTTCTGTTAACAGGTTCAGTAAGGTTTTGTGTAGATACTAAGCTATTTTAAACTGTTTGTCACACAAATGATATTAACAAATAATTTCAATCGAGTTTTTTTTTTTTTTTTAAAAGGTCTGTCACCAATAGTTTCATAATAAAAAATTCTACCGAGATCAAAGCATCTGAGCAACGATATCCACCTTAAATATTTCCATGCCAACAGGTGTCTCATTTGTGCCAATTTTGATTTGCCCCAAGGAATTTCAAGAGAAACATAAAGATAAAGTGATAAGTGCAACTCATTTAAGCCTGCTGATTTTAGATCAGTGTTTTTATGGCATAAATGGACAAGAAAAACAAACTTATTAAAACATTATAACCATGCATCCACTGATAAATTCATCTAGTCTCTTTCACTGGTAGACAGCCAAATGTTCAAAAAAGGACAATGGCTAGTTAAAATGAGAGCCATGTTTTGCAATATGACTGTGTCTACCTAAGGGCAAAAAAGAGAGAGAAACGGAATTACAATCGCTCTTGATGAGCATTGTTCTCATTATTAGAGGTCAAGGTTGATGATGCAATCATCTATCCCTGTGGGAATGTTAGTCAGACCGTTTGTATAATGTGATATATAATAATAATAAATAAATAAAATATAGAGAGAGGAAGGATTTAACAGTTCAGTTACTGGCCATGACTGATCATGGCTTCCATTCTGTATGCAAAAGCATGCAAAGTGAATAAAATGATACAAATTTAGTTTTTGAGTTGTCAAAAAGCGCACTCCTTTGTATAAGTATGTGAAATCTTAAATGTGGAAAACGGTTTCTACTTGACGTAAAAAGGGTTCAATTTTCAGACCCTTAGATCTCTGAAAAGAGACCATGCAACTGTTGCTTCATTTTCAGATATTAAAACCAGCATGTATTCCCCTCACGAAAAATTATTTCAGCAGATGGTGCACATCTAATTACATTTTATGATTTATGTGATCATTTGCAAAGCATCCTGGGAGAGAACACAGGGAGTACTGAATCAATAATTCTCATTCTGAAGTGAGAAATTAATACAAGTACTGACTCTCTTCTGAGATAAATCTGTGCTGCTCTCAAGACCAGGGGGAAATTTACCTCCTTTAATCATCATTTGTGTGCTTTCAGGAGTAAAACTGTAACAAATTAACCAATATTTATATAGGATAAAACCCAAAGCTTTCTCATCTTGAGTTTCATCTGCAATCTGGCTTCATTTTGTCGACTTCATTTTAATTCTTGATTACGTTCAGTCGTTTCCTGTTTTTCAGAACCACTAATCAGGCACGAGTTAAAAAGTTGTTGGCTGAATGAGACAGCCATGAGCCAAATATCTAATAAACAGAAAGTACAAATGAACTTGAGGATGTTTCAAATGACTATATTTGTCAGGAACAGACGTGGATTGTTCAGTCAAAAATGAAAACTCAACCTTTACTTAACCATCATGCGATTTTACTCTGAAGATGTTTTTCCAAACCTCTGTGCTACTTTATAAGGGCTTTTCACACTGCACTTAATGTTTTATTCTTTAAATTTAAACCCTGTTTCTAACTCCTGGTGTATGTTTCACACTTTTTGACACAGAAGGTAGACTTTTAGCATCACTTTTTAACATGAAGGGTACTCTAATTGCTTTCAGTTGTTTGCCTTAATTTTATGGTTTGCATGCATTTGTTAAAGTAGAAATGATTTTATATAGGTTTATATTCATTGAAGCATGTATGTATTTAATATTTGGAATGACCAATGAAATCTATGTCCAATTTCACTACATGTAACAGTGTGTGTGACAAATAAAGGCTTCAATCAATCAATCAAAACTGACAACACATTAATAAATGTTCTAATACACAATTTTTCAGGGAAGAACAGCCAGTGCACGTGAGTGCATCTCAGAACACTGACTGGAAAAAATGCTTTGGTGGACACACAGAAGACAGAGAAAGCATGGCTCTTCTGCCATACTGCACACTGCACTTTCTCCCATTCATAAGCAGGGCACCATCCTTGTATATCTTAGGTCTTTGATGCTTAGCAACAGGCACCCAACTTTCCCTTTTCAAAAACCTGCTCTCTTTAGTTACTGTTGCTATGTCCGATAAGCCATGCTGCTCTCACACCACACATCATGTTCTCACACAGAGAAAAAGTACATCACGGAGCTAAGAGGAAACATACTGAAGAGCAAGACAGAGCAGGTTACTTCTGGTATGAAACAATGTCTCAGCTTTCAGATGTTGTCCTTTTTAAGAAATCCAAATACAGTTTAACATGTCGAGACAGACCTCAAGTTCAAGCGGCATGTGAACAGATCGTCTTCTCATATTTACTCAAAGCAAAAACAGCAATGACAATCTATTTTCAACCAAAATTAAATTGAGAAAGAGGTCAATGCACATTTTTTTTCCCCAAGTCCATATAAGTTAATCCGCTCTCCTGTCTGATTTGTTTGGTGGATTCAGGGATATGATTGGTCAGATCGTCTGTCAAACAAGCTCTCTATGCAAAGGGTCAATTCACATTGGCATGCTTTAGACAGACATGGAAACACATTTCAAGTATGAAAAGTAGTGCTGTCAAACGATAAATCGCATCCAAAAGCAAGTTTTGTTTACATAATATATGTGTGTATACTGTGTATATTTACAAACATATGCAAGTATATATTTAAGAAAAAATATATAAATTATATTAATATCTAAAAATATAAGAACATAAATACATATACATGTAAATTATATACTGTATGTGCGTAAAGGGCTTTTTATATACATAATAAATATACACAGTACACATACATAAAATACTGCAAACAAGAACTTTTTACTGCGATTAATTATGACTAATTATTCGACAGCATTAAAGATAAATTGTAAATGTATAATATTAATATAATTTTTTATGTGTATAAATGTATAATATTAATATACTTTAATTATGTGATTAATATTAATATTTAACATTAAATAAAATATTAAAATGCATTTACCAAGAGGTAAATTTTTGGAAAGCTACTTATTTACTATTTAATTGTTGTTTGCTAATTTCTTCTCTTCCGTCGCAAGTCGTTCCAATAATCAAGAAACATTAGTCACTTCCATTAAACTTTGTGTGCAAAGCAAAGCAGAAATAAGGTTACATGCCATCGCGTTGCAGCGCCATCCTGGACGCATTAAGGGGATATATTAAAACTGAGAAGTTAATAATAATTTTACTCCAATGTGAAAACAATGAGACCAAACGAGGGAACGTCTACAGGACGACCCGACAAAGAGTAAGTAATGGCAGCGGTTTAATCGATTTGCGTTCCTTTAACTTTCTTTTTGTCTGCTCAGTGTTTTTAGAGTAAACAATGCATCAGTAACAAGTGATCCATCAGCATTTTAAAACATTCTCTAAAGAGAGATCAGGGTTTCGGGAGATGCTTTCATTTATCAAGATTAATGAAGAGAGTGTTTAGTTGTTGAATCTTGAGCAGGATTAAAGGGTTGACTCTGGAGAATGACATTCACACCGAGAGCATCCTGGGAGCAGCAGAGTGTTGTTTGATGTTTTTCGTGATGAAAGGCAGCGTGTTAATTATGAGCATTTTGTTTTCGAATATGACTGCTTGGGTCCAAAACGACTCTTAACGACATCTGCCGCAGAGGGAACCTGAAGCTGCCTTTCCGTCTTTGCTCTCTATTTTTATAACCGATGCGGTGGCTTTGAAGTCTAACAAGACTTTCATTAATCTCAATCCGCTGCGGTGCTTTTTTAATGCTTTATACTTCTTTCTTAGAAATTCAAAACCAGAGCGAAAGTCTTTGAAGAGTACTCGCTTCAAACTTATCGATTTAAGAGACATGTACCGTGAGGTCCAAATGTCTCAGGCCACTGGTGACAAGATTCAATTTGACAAATTTCTTATTTAACACATTTTTACATTATATTATCAGTATAATAACATGAGGGATGCGTTTTATTAAAATAAAGGGAATTTAACAAGTTAATTTAAAGCCTTTAGTTCGTTTTCCAACCGGATCACTATATATCTATATACAGTAGATATATAATGATTAGTGACTTAATAGTGCATGCATTTATGTGTTTAATTAACTATTTGTTTATGGACCTGTTTCAAAACCCTTCAGCATTTCCAGCTCGCGCGGAGAGCCTATCACGCGGCTGGACAGGCTGCCACCTCGCTGCATGCATTGGCTACACTCCAAGTGTTTCAAGCCAAATCGCTTAAGCAGCTGCACGAAGGTGGACTTGATCAGGGCGTGATGCAGGAACTCCGTGCCGCTTCCGACCTCGCTCTCCGGACGACGAAAGTTGCGGCACGAGCCCTCGGTCAAGTGATGGCTACTTCGGTAGCTCAGGAGCGCCATCTCTGGCTCAACCTTGCAGAAATGACCGACGCCGAGAAAGCTCGCTTTCTCGACTCGCCCATTACGCAGGTTGGCCTTTTCGGCGACGCTGTCGAGAACTTTGCCCAGGAGTTTTCGGCAGTCCAACAGCAGGCCGAGGCCATCAGCCAAGTGCTGCCGCGGCGGGAGTTTCCCAAGCCCCCGTCCGCGCCGCCTCAGCCTGCTCGTCGCCGAGGGCGTCCCCCCGCGGCGGAACCAGTCCCACCTGCTCCGTCCCCAGCAGAGGCGCTTGACGCTAGGCTGACTGCACGACGTCGAGCTGGCCGCGGTAAAGGGACGCCGCCCGCTTCTCAGGGCCCGGCAACGAACACCCGCAGTAACAAGAAGCGCCCCTGAGACGGGCAGCCCGGAGGTGGAGGGCCTTGCTCGTCAGGGTTCCTCACCTCCGGGCCCAGCGCCCCGAGGTCCCCATCTAACTATTCTGTTTTCTCCTCAGATGCGGACCCGGAGCCCTGGATCGCCAGCGCGGGAACCAGCGAGGCAGGTAAAAGCTGTACAGAACAGCCGGACTCGCCTCCAGCGCGACTTATCGTCTGGAGCCGGTCCCCTCCCTCGGTCCCCGCAGGGCTGCCCCACCGCGGGCACGGCTGTCACCGTTCCCTTGATACCCCTAGCGACTCGGTTGGCGGCCTGGTTACAGCTCCCCAACCCTTCGCGGTGGTTAATACGGACGGTACGCCTCGGCTATGCGATTCAGTTCGCCAGGCGCCCGCCCAGGTACAGAGGCATCCTCTACACCCGTGTTCGTTCGGACACCGATGCTGCTGTCCTCCGTGCGGA
>JAUCNO010000795.1:2958801-2969148 GCA_032353835.1 Enteromius viviparus
TTTTTTTTTTTTTTTTTATAATATGTATTGATGGATTGTGCCCAATAAATTGGGTCAATTTACACTGCATGTTGATTTTAACCACATAGTTTATAATGTTTGTCATATTTATATAACAGCTTAAGCTCGCGTTTTTTTTTCAAACATCTGTCAATTAACATGTGTCGGTACAGATTGAGAGACAGACATCGAGCAATCAAATTTCAATTACATGCCCCCGTTATTTGTGCCAACATATTATGCAACATATTTTGAATCTGAATGGCCAGTGATTCTGCATCTGTTTTAATTTATAGATGCTGCTCATCCACCATGTCTTTTCAAGCATCTTACCCATGTTGTAATGCTTTCTGTGCCCAGTGCTGGAAAGCTCAGCCAGTCCATCATGTCAGAGAGGAGATCTGTGGGTTGCCAGATCCTTGTGTTTACTCTTTCAGTGTGTGGCAGCACTCAGGCTGGCTCACAGCTGGACCGTGGAGGCCAGACAGATGGAGATCATACATGGCAACCAGAGTAAAGCTCAGTGCACCGCTGGCTCATGACCACAGCTGAGGGAGAAGAAAACAAGAGACTGAAAGACAGACTGGCAGACAAAGAAAGAAATTTGCTGATTTGTTTTTTTAAATTCTGTACGGAGAGAAAAAAAAATCATCTTCAATAGGGATTGTGGAAGACATGATATACTGGCTTTGGGTAGTATTTCATTTTACAACAAAAATGATCCTTCTCAAATCAATAACATATTGACCTTTTTACAAAAGGCCAATGTATGTATGTTACAGCTTTTGACAGTGAAAATGTTCTTTTAGTGAAGAATTGCCTCTATACTAAAATTGTCTTTCAGGCATAACTATGCCCAAAGTATTCACTGTCTTACAATGTCGTATACATTCAATCTTGTACATTGTAATTGTAAATATCCCTTTTGAGCTTTAACTCCTGTCTTTTTTCCTTCACTTTTATTTTTCTCAAGTTGAGGTGTCTAATTTGTAGACCAGTGTCTTCCCTCTGCAGATTCACACATATCAAGCCCAGATGACAGCAGCGAGGGCTGCCTGTGGCATCAGGATGAGATATTTGGCATTTCGAATCCTGAGCTGTCATAAATCAGTTTGTCATGCCCCAAAAAAAAAAAAAAAAAAAACTAAAATAACACTCATCACTTCACCTGCCACCTCATAGACCTTCATACGGCCATGGCTAATTTTAGAAACTGCAGATATTCAAAATGATATTTAGAAAATAATATTCCATAAACCAAAATGTTGCATTGCTTTCAGAGACCCGAGATATAAGATGCAATAAATGTACGTACACATTCTCCGAGTAATATACATGCACACATACATACATACAGTTAAGCTCATAAATGTGCATGCCCCTTGCAGAATATGCAAAATGTCAATAATTTTAACAAAATAAGAGATACTTGCGTGTTATTGTTTATTAGAGTGTGTTGTTTCCTGGATGATCCACGTCGGTCTTTCTGTTTTGTGGTAGTTGTTCATGAGTCCCTATTTACTTTACTGTATATAATATAGTTTTTAGTTTTTTTACAGTACACATCAAGTATAGCCTTCAGTGTATGTTTCTTCTTCAGTGCATGTCAACAGTGCATGTTTGATTCAGTATCTTGCCTACTGCGGTATTCTTTTTCTTTGGTGTGTTTCATGTGCATATTAATGCTTCCCGGTCATTCAGAGAATGAGCCACTTTAACATTTCAAGAGAGCAGGGAAGCGAACCCAAGAAAAGAAACAAGAGAGAAAAAGAGGAAGAATAAAGTGCGCACATGTCCCAGAAAAGAAAGGGACAGCGAGAAAGAAATAGCAACGGAACGAGAGTAAATTGGTCATCTGAGGAAAGAGAAAAAGAAGGAGAGAGAAATTGATTATCTAGTCTCTGTGTGTGACAACACTTGCAGAAGCCAGACTAAATCAAATGCCATCATTTGAGAGCAGAGCAAACTGCTTGGCACTGTACAGAGCGAGGGACACTCGATCTGTCATCCAGCATTCATTCTCACATTCATCAACCTTCTCCATTCTCTGCTTTTCATTTAGAGCAAACAGATGTAGAGGGATCAATACAGCACTGCTCTGCAGAAGTGTACGGCGATGGAGGAGCCGCTTCAGATGCATGGTGAGGAGCACAACGAGCTGAGCGAGACTCACACACAGTCTTCAAAGGCGTAATGGCTTTTATAATGTAGGCACTGTGCTATATTCCTACACCTAACCCTACATACACCTTACAGGAAACTATACACAGATTTTTAGTAGTTTTAAAACACCTTTTAGTACGTTTTTTGTTGTTGTTGTTGTTGTTTTTTAAGCATTTTAAATTAAAGGGACATTGGCAGTGTACTCATAAACCATTTTCAAAATGAATTACCTCTGTGGTAGACATGTCAATATGTGTCCCCATGAACCACAAAAACCAACACACACACATCTAAAACCAGATAGCCCCAAAATCAAAGAAGAACACAACATCATGAGAAAACGAGATCCTGGTAAAACATGAAGAGTGAATAAATGGAGGTGCTTACGTCTGTCCATTCTGTGTTCTGTAGGAGCCTTATAAAAACATGCATTTTAGAAGAAAATTTAAGAGGCTCAGTTCAATCTGTCTATATATCCTGCTCTCATTCCTTCATTCTGTCTATCATTCATTCTGTGTTCTATCTCTCTGTCTGTCTTTATGTCTGGCTGTTCATTTGTTCTGTTCTATCCTTCTGTCCATCTATATACGGTACTATCTATCATTCTCTCTGAAATTCTATCAGTCATTCTGTGTTCTGTCTGTCTGTTTAATCATGCTATCTTTCTGTGTATTTGAAAGCTGTTTTTAGCTTGAAACTGAATGTAATTAAGTTAATTAAAGCCTGTAGATAGCCCGTATCTATCTAGCTAGTGGGCTCTCTGTTGGTTCTTATGTCAATCAGTGTTTTCATTCATGTGCGTCTGCTTCATGTTGCCTCATAATGAATGAAAGTATGCATGGAACTGAAACACTTGTACGACAGGTATCCTTGAAGCATAGGTCCTGCAAACTAACCATTTCAAATCATATTAGCGTTAATGGCACAACAGCTGGATCTTTCTGTATTCCTATGTGCTTTAGATGTAAATGAAAGTAGATGAAGCATTGTTTTAAATGGGTAGTTCTGAGGCTCTCTGGGTAATTTCCCCCATTAATGAATCTGCAGATTATTTTCGGGGCAAATGAACCGAGAACAGCACAAATGCATTTATACATGCTTCACTAATTAATCTGATTAAGTTTTAATTTCAACTGAATGAAACCAGTATGGGGTTTCTCCTCCTGCTTACCTTTTACACTTTATAGCGAATAACGTCATTTTGTTTTGGTACTGTAATACGTGACTGCTTACTGATCATCTTATGTTCAGTAATGAATGTGCTTCTTAAATAGAACCACTATACTGTTCTTGAAATAAAAAATAAAAATAAAAAAACCCTAAATGAATGTACTTTGTGAGTTTTAAAGTTGACATCTAAATCATCTAAAGACATCTAAATTGGCTTTGTTTACTTTCTTAATACATCTCACAATCAATTCCTGCCAAATGTACAGTTTTATTCATTTCATATTGCATTTTTCACAGAAATCCCTCAGATAATAGAAGTAAAATGGGTTGTGAATGCTGTCAATGTTTAAAAAAGCTATGTTATTAGGGTACTGATAAAAGTAAAAAGTAAAAAACTGGAGTCTTCATCTCATTATTTTAAACATTAAATTATATGTGACCAGAAAACCAGTGATAAAGGTCCATTCTTTTTAAAATTGAGATTTAAAAACGTCTGAAAACTACATAAATAAGCATTCCATTGATGTATTTTTTGCAAGAGCACAATATTTTTTCGAATATAAGGAGGTTGAGTCTGATGGGGAACAGGTGTCAGTAAACAGGTGATTGAGATGGTGGATATGTGGCGGGAAGCAGGGTGATCTGGCTGTGCCAGTAAGCAAGGTTGAGTCAAGGATATCCTCTCTATTGACCCATTCTCTCTCCTCCAGACCCAAACGCAAGGAAACAGAGGAGGTTGGAATCCAAGCACAAATTGCAAGGAAGTAAGACCGGTAGTTTCTTGACGTAGGGAATTCTGGGCATATTCGCTCCAGGGTGGGTACCAGTTCCAGCTGTCCTGATGTTTATGGCAATATGCCTGGAGATAATGACCCAATTCCTGAAACTTGCATTCATTCTGGCCATTGAGGATGGTAGCTGAATGACAAGCTAATCGTGACTCAGTGCAGAGGGAAAAAGCCTCGACAAACCCTGGATGTGAGTGCCCTAATCCGAGACAATGTCTTCGGGGATACCAAAATGACGGAAAACTTTGTAAAAGAGGGCTACCACAGTCTCCCATGCAGTGGGCAGCCCTTTCAGTTTACAGGACTCAATCAACTACGACAAATATGGTGGTGTATATGTTTGACGAGTCTATGCCAATATTGGACCAGGGCCGGCAAGGAATGGGGAGTGGCATGACCTTGCCTTATGGTAATCTGCAAGGTGTGGATGTTATGGCACAGACCAAACAAACCCTTGACATACCGGTCAATATCCCAGGCCATGTGGGGCCACCAAGAGCGGCCCTGAAGAAGCGAGATGGTTCGGCGGCTGCCTGGAAGCCTGGATCCCGGAGAGGTATGAGCTGAGTCCAGTAGATTGAGGTGGAGGGAGGTGTGAACATACTGCTGATCTACTGGAACTTTCCATTGGAGTAGGTTCCATGTAGGTAGCAGCATGGATCTGATAATCAATCCGCCAAAGGATGGGAGCAACGAACACAGCTGGTGACAGAATGGGATCTGGAGTTTCTGATACTGGATCTGGCTGATGAATGCAGGATAGTGCATCGGCTTTGAGGTTCTTGCAGGTTATGTATGAAATCTTGAACTGGAAGTGGGTGAAGAATAGTGTCCTGTGTGCCTGATTAAGGTTCAGTCTATTGAAGCTTCTTATGATTGATTATGACCTCAAATGGGTGCCGTGCTCCCTCCAGCCAGTGCCGACACTCCTTGAGGGCAAGCTTGATGGCCAGTAGCTTGTGATTTCCCATACCATAATTCTGCTCCGCCGGGGACAGCTTTTTTGGAGCGTCCTTCTTGTACATCCTTGCTTCACAAAGAAGAAGCTGGATGCCGCAGGTGACATTGAGGGACGGATTGACCTCTGTGCTAGTGCATCCTTGATGTATTCCTCCATAGCGGCTTTTGATGGTGGTGGATTGAATGTGGAGTGTCGGCTTTTCAGGAGGTCTCTTTTTAACGTGAATCAGACAATTGGCTCGACATCTATCACTCCACTCCAGGATTTCTCTGGTGCGCCAGACCACATCAGGGTAGTGTGTCTGCAGCCATGGTCTTCCCAGTAGCACATCGATGGTGGCTTCTGGGAGAACCAGCAGTGAAGGCACCTGATCCGTAATTCCACCTCTGGGGTTCAGACGGCACTAGTTTTCTGAACTACATGTGAGCTTCAATTCCTATCTGTGACAGATCATCAGACCCAAGAGGGTCCATTTTGCAGCGTGGTTTACTAACAAGGTCAGACAGGCAGAGGTCGATATAACAGCAGACAGTAATAGCAGGAATCAGGCAGAAACCGTAGTCAGAATACAGGCAGGAAGTTCAGGGCAGGCGGCGAGAATCACAGTCAGAATAACAGTCCAAACAAACACGAATAAATCAAACCAGGAAAACGCTCAGAAGTGACAGCCGGGGCAAATCAAGACTTTGCGTCTGACTTTAAATGATAAAGTCAGCGTTTAAATAGCAGTAATAATAGTCAACACCTGGGATCGCATCAGCCAAGGTACAGTGGTGAAAAGTGTCCGGGTAGGAACGCTAATACTTCAGCGAAGGTTCCTGCTGCTGTTGGCCGGAGAAAGCCACGGAGTTGCGGCTTGTGACACTGTCACCTGTGTTCCCTGATTTTCATTTGGGCGTCACAGAGATCACGGTATGCGTGCATTGCTATAGTCATTCAGGAGTATGTTTCCCAAAAGCATTGTTAGCTAACTATGACCGTTACTTCCATTGAACTCTATTGGTAATGATGGTACTTGTGACCATGGTTGCTTTTGGGAAACGTACCCCAGATTGATTACAGTCAGTATAATCACAAATACCATGGTGACGCTAAATGGCCAGTACAGCAAAACCATGTTAATGTGTGGTTACTTTAGTTCAACTATTATGTTTTTACTACCCATGTTTAATTTTGATAATTAAAACCTATGTAACCGAGTGCAGAAATGAACATGAGTAATCTTACCTGATAATGATATCACAATTGATATCAGAGTAACAGTTTACGTGATATGGCTCTTTATTTGTATTTGTATTTATTTATTTATTTATTTATATATCAAAATATATTAAACGTGCATGTGGTAAGAGCATCTATGGCATATCGCGTTGGCTAAAACACACAAAGAAACGCTTTGTGAAAAATAATATCACAGACATCGCATTCGGACTCTAGAATTATCACAGAAGTTAAGAGAAAAAAACACAGACATGGCAGATTCGGATGGGATTAAAATCAGCAAGTGTGTCTGTGAAACAAAAAAATTCTCTAACGACCCCCTGTAAAAATAGTCTTGTTCAAATAGGGCTTACTTTTAGTCATTATTTAGGTAGCACACATATTCTGAATACCTTTGGCAGAATTTAAATGAGTCATTTTAATCTAGATTCATTTCAAAATTAATCTATATTAATCTAGATAAAAAAAATCTATGCCCACCTCAATATATATATATATATATATATATATATATATATTTTTTTTTTTCATTTATATTTATTTATTTATTTATATTTTATCTATAGCTTTATGGAGCAAGTTTTTTTTACAAATATTTTATATTATATAATATTTATAATAATATAATAATAATTTTGGCATTAAAAAAAAATCAATGATTTGACCCATAAGATGCAAATATAAATGTGCTACTGCTTTTGTTCTTGCGGGTCATATACAGTATATACAGTAATACAATATATAATATATATTATAGGGGTTTAAAATTTCAAGACGTTTAAGGTGTTTTTACATGTTACATGTACTATTATAGTAACAATTAATTGCAGTTAATGCATAGATACACGCAAATAATCATAAAACTAATCTTAATCCTAACTATATAGTAAATACAAGTAAATGGTAGTAATTTTTTTTTTCTTAATATTACTTAGTACTTAAAAGTATAATTAAACTGGACACCTTAAAATAAAGTGCATTAATGAATAAAATCAATGTATTCTCAGCCTTTAAATGGGTAAATGGGATTGGCGTGTAAGCTGGTTTATTCTGGAAGCGTGATATCGTGTTGCAATTTTAATGTGGTCACAACGGGCAAATCTGCATGAGAAAATGGCATCTTTGACAGACAGCTGTCACAGCAAGACACCAGCCCACAATGGTGGAGTACTTCTACAGTTAACGACACACACACACACACCAGTGTAATCTGTAGCACCCCAACCTCTTCCCTCCAAGGGTCACCTGGGTCAGGATGAGTGACAGCTCTCCGGATCACAAGGGCCTACAGTGAAGAGAGTGAATTTAGTGGAAAGATCATCTCCTCCCTCGGGGTGGTCAAGGCCTCACTCTGAGAGAAGACTGATAAGAACACAGAGTGACGAGGGACATATGTCTGAGACAGATAAAAATAAAATAAAAAAAACACAAGCATCAGAGAGGAACGCTGGAGGAACTTTAGCACAAAGCAGCTCTGTCCCAGCAGACTGAAGGTTACATGCTACACCTAGCGCAGAGCGGGGATGTGTCGCTAAAACACCATCAGCTGGAGAGCTGGATTTGTCTTTGGTTTTCACACCCTGCCTGCTTTCCTCCTACGGTCTTGTGCCCGGGTCATTGTTCTTCTAAATGTTTGAATTTCTGCCTGTCTTCTGTGATATATGTGACCTGCTCCATCACTGTGTTGTTTCCACACAGACTTTTTATTAGTGCTGTCAAACGATTAATCATGTTTCAAATAAAAGTGTTTGTTTACGTAATATGTGTATGCACTGTATATATTTATTATGTATATATAAATAAACACGCATGTTTATATTTAAGAAAAAACTATATTAGTAAATCAAATACATTTATATATAATATAAATGATATAAATATATGTAAATATTCTCAAAACATACACAATAAATACACACAATGTGTATTTATATATACTGTGTATAAATAAATACATACAATGTATTTTTTGAAAATATTTACATATTTATATAATTAATATTATATATAAATATATTTAATTTACAAATATTTATTTTTTTAAATGTATAAATGTGTGTTTATTTATATTTAAATAATAAATATACACAGTACAGACACATATATTATGTAAATAAACACTTATTATGGATGCTGAAAAAAAAAGTCCCAGCTTACTGATTTTTATTAAACTTTGTTGTTGTAATTAATTAAATGGTGACTGTCATAAAAACCTATTTTTGAGAAAATGAACGATTTTACAATTTTTGACAGATTTATTATGAAACTATATAAACTATTATATTAATGATGTAAGTGATCATTTACATGTAGATGTAATACAAAATACAATACTGTTTATATTTGTATATTTAATAGGCCTATATTTAAGAACCCTAACCCTAACCCTAATGTCTAAATATCAAAAAAGGCACACATTATTACTACTGTAAGCTTTTCATATGTTTCTTCACATTTTAAAGTAGGATGTCTCCTACTCCTTTGTTTAACTTTGAAGACATTAGCCCTTTTGGATGCGGTTTTGATTAATAATATTCTGCATTTCATCTTTGAAGTGGGCAAAGGAGTTTGTCAGAGAAGCCTTTTTAACTCTCCACAGGTAAAATGCAGATAGAGTGTTATGCTACGATCAAGTTATTTAATCACTGTGATTTCTGAGATGTAAAACAGAAAACTCTCAGGCATATGCGGCTGTATTTCATACGTTCCAAAGCAACCACCCAGTAAGCAATTTCTCACAGATTTCTTGTTTGCTTTAAAGTGGTTTCATTGTTTCCAGTCCTCAATGCACACCGATTCATTTGATGGCTACGCAGTAATCAGGGGTTATAAAGCGTGACCAGCCGATGGAATCGAAAGGCTTCGCTTTGGCCTCTGATGTTATGACTGCAGCAATCATGATCTATATGAATCAGTAAGCCAGAAACACATTTCTGCCATAACTCCAGAACAGACTCCGATAAACTCAAATACCAAAACCATTAACAAGACTGAGCGCTGCTGTCTGCTTGAGAGGAAATATGACTGGGGAGGAAAATAAATGGCTTTGTTTGTTCATGCCACGCTGATACAAAAGTGGCTTTGCGTATTAGAGGAAGGGTGTGTTCATGTGCTGTTTGTGATGACTTGCTTTTCATAAAAGTGAGTGAATGAAGCGCTGCTGAATGGTTTCTCTCCCAGGTGCAGTCTTATGCATATCAAATTATATTGAGCAACTCTGTACTTTAGTGGGACTACACAAATATTTTATTCACACCGAATGCACTAAGTTACTTGTTTTGCTGCTATCAGTGAGACTTTTTTTTTTCATATTTCATAAATGTCAGACGTCTAAGAGCATACTGAAAATCTGTGATTTTATTCAGATTTTAAATATCCTATGATGAAAGAAATATGTAATAATCTGCACTACTTAAGATTTAACATTTTGAAAAGCTGATTCGCTGTACGATTATTATCAGGTATTGATGGCACTCAGTTCTTTATAACTGTTCTTATTTTTGCTGCTTAGTATTTTTTGTGAAAATGTGAACTTGTGTCCATAATTAGAATAGATATATGGATATAGAAACAGAAACTACAACGAAAAGCATTTATTAGACATATATTGTCACTTCTGAGAATTTTATGCATCCTTGCTGCTTTTTTTTAAATGGTAGTGTATTATGGAATTTCACAAATATTTCTAAGCAAAATATTTTTTTAACAATTATAATAAGAAATGTTTCTTAAGCAGCAACTTATTTCTGTAAGACCATGTGACACTGAAAATTGTAATTATATTTTAAAATGCATCTAAATAGAAAGCAGTTATTAGTAACTAGTAACATTACTTTTTTTTTTTTTTACTGTAGTTAAATGCAGCCTTGGGGATAAAATAATTTATTTCTTACTTTAATTTTCTCTTTCCTATTTATTTTTCAAATTGATTTAATGTAAAGATATTTAATGATTATATGAGACCAGGTGATATCTATGAGGCGCCGTGTGGGATTTAAATCAAACTTCGTTTATCAATACATACATGAAACACGTGCATATGCA
>JAUCNO010000795.1:2976386-3008702 GCA_032353835.1 Enteromius viviparus
GTAAACGCAGAGTTGTTTTGGCATCTCGAAGCGAGATTCCTATTCGTCGGTCACCGACGTGACGTCAGAGTGAACGACTGAAAGGGAACCCAGCCATCTCGTAGTGCAGCCAGTGGCCCAGGAAAAATGTGCCCAAACACAAATTCATTAGGACTAAACACAGTACTCTCAGTACAGTATTCAGTACAATAAGCATGCAACAGTAGCTATTGCATCTCAAAGGTCACGTACAACACAAAGCACAGAATGTTCTGTTGAACCTTACACTTATAAAACTGTTTAAAGGGAGTATTTGTTTAAAATAGACTTATGATATTGTGATAAAAAAATGTCAAGTTTACTGCCAAATTTACAAAGGTTCTGTAATATGTATCAACTCTTTGTCATGCTTGTGCTTTCTTGCTGATTGAAGTGGAAAACCTGTTGTTCCAAGGTTTTTATCTCACTTCTAGTGCCTTGATTTCCTGATGCTATATTGTTATCTCCACATATAATGCTATATGTTAATTTATAAAGCCAGCAATAATCCTTGACAGTCTATGTTTATGTATTAAAATAATATAACTTATATTATATAACGTACCATTATATTCATTTTATAGAGCAAATGCAACCATAGTGGGAGTGGCATGCTTGCAGATATTTTTAGTGTATGGGAGGTCTAAAAGAGGCAGATTATAAAGAGACTGAACCGTTTACTTTTCCACAGAACGGAAAGTCTTCAGTAAAGTGCACTAAAAAACTAAAATATCCACACCTATCCACTTCAATATTATGGAAGCCAAAAAAGGTAGATAATTTTGCTATTGCATCTTTTCCTATAATACTACTAGTGTTGAGTATTTAATTAATGTTGAACCTTTTTAATTAATATAAAAATACACAGCAACAATTCATGAAATGATATAAGCATATTATGTTGTAATGGATAAAGAATGGAATAAGAAGACTGCAAAAAGATATTTGTGTAATAGAGGATTTTTCTGAAATCATGTGAATTTGATTGTAATTTTTATATTCTGTTTAATTGTGAATTCTGTTAATGGACTGTTTTCTGCATGACTGATGATTGAATGTAGCAAAATATCTAGGCTATCTGCCTAGAAAGAAAAATTATAATTTGGTACAGTAATACCATCATATTTTCCTTTATTTATTATTTATTTATTTTAGTTTTTCATTAGAATATGGAGTTACAGAGCATAAACAAGTTCTAATATTGTATGTTGTTAGTTGACGAACAGGGTCAAGGAAGGTGATAAAAACAGATATGGTATAAGTATTTGCAAAAGTATCATTTTAACCGAAGGCTATATTGATTAATTGGTGCTGTACACCACTGAAGTGTCTACAAAAAAATTGACCCCAAAAAATATATTTTCTCTCATTTTAAGACAACATTTTTGCTCCAATCCTTATTAAACGAATTGAACATTTTATTAAAAATGAACATTTTATTATCATTTACTCATCCTTGAGTAGCTCCAAACCTGTATGAATTTGTAACCAGGCTGTTTTGGGTTACCATGGACTTCCATAGGGTGAGTAAATTATGACAGAATTTTAATTTTTGGGTCAACTATTCCTTTAGGTAATACAGATTTTATAATATCCTTGTCCTTTAACAGTGATGAGGATTCAGAAGAAAAGTGATGAAAAAAGAATTGTGCTAATTGGAAAAACTGGCGTAGGAAAGAGTGCAGCAGCAAATACCATCCTGGGAGAAAAGAAGTTTAAAGCAGAACTGTCCTCCTCCTCAGTGACCACGCAATGTGATAAACATAAAGGAATTGTCAATGGGCAGAAAGTGGCTGTTATTGACACTCCAGGCTTGTATGACACAAGAGAGGAATTATCTGTGATTGAGAGAGAGATTAAAATGTGCGTATCGCTCTCTGCGCCAGGTCCTCATGTTTTTCTGGTGGTTGTGCAACTTGGGAGATTTACAAAAGAGGAAAGAAGTACTGTTGAACAAATTCAGAAAATCTTTGGTGATAGAGCATCAGCATACACCATGGTGCTGTTCACTCATGGAGACCAGCTGAACAGATCACAGAAAAGCATCCATGACTTTGTTAAGGCCAGTCCTGATCTGCTGAACTTTGTCAAGAGTGTAAAGGAAAGATACCATGTTTTTGACAATGAAGCAAATGATCCAAACCAGGTCAACATGCTGATTGAAAAGATAGACCAGCTTGTTACTGTAAACGGTGAAAGGTATTACACAAATGAAATGCTCCAGGAAGCTGAGAGAGCTATAGAGGAAGAAAAAGAAATACTTATGCAGCAACACAAAAACATGAGTGAACAGGACGCAAGAGACAGAGCGGAAAGGAGCAATTCGTTTTTAACAGCTAGTTTGGTAGTGGGTGGTTTATGTCTTGCTGCTCTTGGTACTGTTGCTTTAAGAGTCTGCACTATTCAATAAGAAACGTTCTCTGATTGGTTAATCCATCATTGGTTTGTCATCGATTAGTAATATAATATAATACAATATAATAAACCAATAACATCACTGTACCATGTTTTATGCCTATACCCTCACTGCTAGCTAATGGAAAACTTTATTATTGTTCACTGTAGTGTATTTTAGTATACAACACTGCATAACTGTAATGTAAGCCTGACATTAATAAAACATAATTGAGTAAAAAAAAAAAATTTGTTTTGATTTTAGATACTTGATGCTTACTATATGCATTTTGTGTCTGGATATGAATATTGACCTTGAGTTTTGAGTTTTATTTTCTTTTTGAACAAACAAAGTTACATTTTTCCAGGAGCAAAGGAGCACCTTAGACTGGTCCTGGTCGGTCTTCAGGGGGTTGGGAAGAGTGCAGCAGGAAACACCATTCTGGGCCTAGATGAGTTTCAATCGGACACCAGCCCCACTTTTCTTACGTGCGTGAGTGAACGGAAGGATGCTGTTGTCTTTGGAAGGAAAGTGACTGTTGTGGACACTCCTGCCTTATTAAACAGTGATGATTCTAATACAAATATAGAGCAGGAGCTGGAGAGAGCTTTGACTCTGTGTGAACCAGGACCCCATGCTTTTCTCCTCGTGATTCAGCTGGGTCGCTTCACTGAGCAAGAAAGACATGTGATGAGCACACTACAGAAGATGTTTTGTTCAAATGTGAATTTTTTCACAATAGTGCTTTTTACATATGGAGACAAACTTAAGAAAAAAAGTGTGCACCAGTTTGTAAAAGAGGATAAACACCTGCAGAAACTCACCCAAAAATGTGGCTCACAGTATCATGTGTTCAATAATATTGACAGAGAAAACACGTGTCAGGTCAGTGAGCTCTTTGAGAAAGTAGACAGTCAGTTAGAAAAGAGAAACGAAAAATATTATGTTAGGACAAAGAGAGAGCAGGGAAGGTCCAGGAATAGACAATACTTCTACGCTGCTGCTGCTGTTGCAACTGCTGTTGTGATGTATGCTTTGTGTTTAACAAATACAAGAAAGTGTTTTCCATTCATTTAGTTCCACTGTTTTTTATTATGAAAAACTAGCATGTAAGATAATTGTTATACTGAGCAATAATATCTCTGTAGAACACTTTGAAATATAGACAAACGTGCCTTTGAAACATTGCCAGTTAAGATTAGTTTAGGTATATCCACTATTTTAAATGTTTATGTTCTTTTAACTTCTGTCAAACACAACAATGATTACCAGTTGGAAAAATGTTGTTTTACTAGTCGATGGTAATGGTATGTCGAGTTTTACATGTGAATGATTCTAGTGTAAACATTATGTGTACAGTGGTTACTGAAAAAAGTATTAAAAAACTTAAAGTTTTCACTCTTTCATATTGCAGCCATTTGCTTAAATAATTTCATTTCATTTTCCCCTTATTAATGTACACACAGCACCCCATATTGACAGAAAAACAGAATTGTTGACTTTTTTCCAGATTTATTAAAAAAGAAAAACTGAAATATCACATGATCCTAAGTATTCAGACCCTTTGCTCAGTATTTAGTAGAAGCACCCTTTTGATGGAATACAGCCATGAGTCTTTTTAGGAAAGAGGCAAGTTTTTCACACCTGGATTTGGGGATCCATTCCTCCTTCGCAGATCCTCTTCAGTTCTGTCAGACTGGATGGTAAAAGCAAACATCTTCTATTGTATCTGTTTTCTTTTTATTCATTATATAATAGCAAAATAAAACCTTGCTATGTGTACTACATTAAGATAAGACTTGCATATCATTGCTCTTTTGTGGATTTTTATTGATTCCGTTGCTCTCATTTGTAAGTCACTTTGCATAAAAGTGTCTACTAAATGACTGAATGTAAACTAATGTTAAGCTAGTTAGTTACTAAAAATACAATCATTCATATGCAGTTCACAGTGCATTAACTAATGTTAACAAACACAACTTGTGATTTTAATAACATTGGTAAATGCTGTAGAAGTAGTTTTGTTCATTGATAAGTGTTAACTAAGGAACCTTATTGTAAAGTGTTACCAAGAAATCTGCCAATTATTGTGACTGAATGTGCGAAGAAATATGGCAAACAAAAACGAAAACTCATAGATATACGCAAAAAAGAAAAAAAATGATATTGGTGTTTGTGCTATGCTATGCTATGCTATGCCTAGGATTAGGGTTGTGATTTAGACGCGTATCACGTGCACGCGAAAACTGCGTATTGTATGCTCGCCAAACACGTATCAGTAAAGTTTCTTTTTTATGTTGGCGTACTATTTATGCGCATTTTCATGAGACCAGAAGTAATGATATAGAATGAATTTATGTGTGTGTACTTTTGACTCTTTCAAACTGAAAGAATGACTTGCATATGAGGAGTGTACATCGATGCAAAGGCACTAAATGATGAGGCTTGTTGCTTTTGTTTGTAGCATTATCACCTGTGCACTCTGCAGGTGCAGGTGGGCTTTCAGTGACAGGTGGTGTTTGGGAGAGGGAGGAGGGCTTACTGTGGGGCCTCAAGGGCTGATGGGGGGAAATGCTTTGCCTCGGAAGTATTGTGCCTGACACATGCTCCGTCTGCTGCCTCTGCGCCGACCCCTGCCTCTTTTGTTATGCTGATTAAGGCAACAGGCACCGTCTTTTGTTCAAGTCAGAGGACGCGAGAGAGACAGAGCGAGCACGGAGGGATGGTCACGCTCTCTGTGACCTATAGTCTTCTCTTCTGTAACGTCACAAGGTGCGCGCAACAAAAACGAACTCGCATCAGCTGAGTTCTTCATATCGCGACGCGAGCGAGCTGAGCTTGTCACAACTCCTCCGTTCTCATAAGCTGGCACTGGACTTATGCACGCTCGTTTATGTAATTTCCAACCGCCAGGAGTTCAATGCATGTTGAGAAAAGGCGATTTAGCCGGTGGCTTCCGACTGTCAAACTGATGCGCAGAAAGGGACGCAGACGCATTAAATAGAAGCTGGCCGCCGTCGTCATGAAACTGATGGGGGAAACGTAAAAACGGACTCTGAGGAGAACTTAAAACGGGCTCTTCTCGTAAGAAAAGCAGAAACAGCGGGGAAAGGAGAAAACAATCCGCTGCTTTCAGAACTTGGACAGCTCCCTCGTTCATCCGCCTACACACATCCACCGTGTGAAGATCCATCGAAACTACGGCACAAAACCGAATCGGTTCTTCCCTGTGTTCACCCCTAAGCCATGGCAGGTGTACTTCAGGGAGAGAAGCAGCTTTTTGAGAAGTTCTGGCAGGGCACGTTCAAAGCCGTGGCGATGCCGAGACCCGAGAGCGTCATCGTCGCCAGCATCACCGCGCGGAGAGCCGTGACAAAGTGAGTTCTGCAGCCTGAGGCTTCTTATGCCCTTTCTCAGCTTATATCTTGAGGATTAAAATAACGATTAGCAGTCATTTTGTTTCAGAATGCCATTTAAAGTGCTTCGCATGAAGCATTATTCTCCTTTTTGGAGTGGCAGATATACAACAGATAGTAACACTTTATTTTAAGGTGTCCTTGTTGCACGTTACATGTGGTTGCTATTATAATTATGCACGATTCCTAACCATATAGTAAATGCATATTAATATTACTCAGTACTTGCAGATATAATTACACTGCAACAAGGACACCTTGAAATAAAGTGCGACAATTTTGGTGACAATATACTCCTAAAAATTATCTCTTTGTATTTGTTATTATTGTCTTTTGTACCACGGAATCTCTTAGTTCTTCTCATTAGGTTGTCCTCACTTGTGTTCATGTAACTTTTTGTCCCATTTTCATATCACACAAACAATTTTGCCCATACTCCACATTCATCATTGGCCGTCCTTCACTGGAGGCCAGTCATCTTTCGCTCTTGCACACATAAGTGCACAGCAGAGCGAGAGGCTACATGGAGTCCTAATGAATCAAGTCAGAGTAGAGCCCTTCATCATGCCCTTAGGTTAGGACATAAGGATGATCTCAGCGCCTTCTCCTTCACCCACGAATTAGGAGGCATGGCAGCGTGTCGAACAGAGAGAAAAGGGTGAAATAGCTATAGAGAAAGCAAGGCTTTGCTTCCCTTTCCTTCATTTCCTGTTAATCAGGATCAAGCCTTACTCCTCGCTCATTACGCCGGTAAAGAGTGCGTAACTGATTTGTGATTCACTCTTGTGCGCGTATCTTTCCATGCACTGTATAACTCATCTTGCAGTCTCGGGCAGACTGGAGTTTCACAGGGCTTCGTCGAGGCAACATGTGCACCAAAAAGTGGCATATTGTGCTTCTCACATTAGTTTTATAGGCTGTTTACATTTTACACTGCTGAAGCACAAAGGTTATGTTAGTCGAAATCTACCGCAAACCTGCAACTTTCTGGTTCTCAGCGTTCTGAAATATAGAATTGTCACTTGTTGTATCCGACTTGAAAGAGAAATAGTCATTAGAAGTGGCTTAAATTATATGATTGACCTTAAGAGTTAAGCTAGTTGTTTAGAATTTAGGTTTTTGACTCAAAAATACATTTAAATTCTGCAATGGTTTACTCAGCCACAAAGAAAGCATTTTAGTAAACTGTCTTGTAAACGTCTTGCCTTTTTGTCCATAATGAAAGTCAAACAGTCTGTGTAAACATGTAAATAATGTCAGGATTGTTATTTTTTGATGAGCAATCCCTTTCGAGTGTAAAATCGGTCTAAAACTTAAAACATGCATCAAATATTTTGAACTCTCAAAAATGTATTTATTTACTTTTGTGTTGTTGCTATCACCAGAGAGAATGTTAAGATTGTTAATTTTGCTGTTCTCACTCTATCATTAGTCTCTTCCTCTCTATCTGTTTATCTCATTGTGGATATTTACATATTCATAAGGCTGCTCACCCCTCAGGGTGCACCTGACGTTGATGTTGATGCGTACAAGGCTGGTAATGACAGTAACATCTACAACCAAACCAATTTAACCAGTAACATCTGCAAATTCAGCATTCAGGTTTGTCTTGGTTGTTTCTCCCACAGGCACAGATCAGACAAGACACGCAGGCATTTTAAGATGTTAAAATGGCTGAGAAATTAAAGGATTTATTTCAATTTGCAGTAATAAATCACAAAGCATAAGGCCCATTAGCTTGTAGTATCAGCTGCATGACTGGAGAAACATCATTATTGGTTATTTCAGCTGAAAAATGCTGGTCACCTATGCGTACATTGAGCCCACTTTCCCCCGCTTGGCACGTTTTTTTTTTCTCTACTTAATCGACCGTGTTTCATTTTCTTATTCCCCCTCCTCCTTTCTGGTGGTGTCACTGAGCTTTAAAGAGGCCCACAGCGCAGGGCAATTACAAAGAGGGTTGCTGATCCTCGTCTGTAGACCTAGTGTGTTCTGGCAAGACTAGAGAGATGAGTTGAGTCCCGTGCAGCCAGAGGGTCCTGCCCCCGGCCGCTGTAGCCCCACAAGCTGTTCTTCTCAGTGGCAAACCTCATTAAAAATGCATGGGGTTTTAGCTGGACTGAGTATAAGTGTGTTTATGTGGGTTAGGAAGCAGATGGCCCGTGGGAGAAAGGGTAAGGGGGAGAACCCCATCCCCTAGCAGCTGTTAGTTTAACAAGGAGAATAAAGAAGATTAGGGTAACCAACCTGGGAGTGGGACTGCACCCAAATGCAAGAGAAGAGGAATTACTATACTATAGTGTGCAATAGAAGTCCTATATATATATGTATACCTGGAGCACAAAAGCAGCCATTGGTTTCATGGGTAACATTGTTGCAATAGCCAGTATGGGTCAAAATCTTTCATTTTTCTTTTATGTATCATATCCATGAAAATATTTTGTACATTTTTGTGGAAAATATAGAAAAATCATTTTTAATCAGGTACATTTTTCTGGACAACTTTAAAAGCAATTATTATTTGTATATATTTTTTAAATAGTTCGATTTTTTCAGAAGAGTGCTACTTTTCAAAAAGTTATTTAGACAATAGTTAGAGGCCATATTTATTGGTATAGTGCATTTCGTCACTGGACAGTTTCATGTCAAATAAATTGGTACAGCTTTAGCGTTTAAAAAATGTTATAAATATGTTAAGCTTTACATAATTTTGCAATCCTGTTCTAAATACCATAGGGTTTGTTTTGGGGTATGGGGAACTAAAATACATATTTATACTGTTTCGTTCATTTTATTGATATTACTTCTGAATTTAGTAAAAATGTGACTTCAACGCTTGTTTGTTTTTTTTTTCTCTCAACAATGCAATTTTGACCTCATGTAAATTATTTTCTGGCAAATATAGTGCTTGATTAGAGCAAAGTGAAAACAAGCATGCCATCTTTAAAATAGCTTTTCATTTTCTATCGTTCAAGCTTATTTTCTTGGCCTTTTTTGTGTAATAATCTCCTGGGAAGTTGTATATTTCTTGAAGACAAAGGGTTTGAAGGTGTTTGCTTTGAGAAGGAATTGAGTTTACCGAGTCGCTTGTTTCAAAGATTGATTGCTCCTCTGCTATTGATTGGACTGGGTGAAACAAAATGAAATGAAGACTGCAGTTACCCTTTCCTTTATTACGGGAACCCAGTCAGCACGTGTAAGATTTTCGACAGCCATTTCCTCGTGCAAAAGTAAATTCTGATGGGTTAAACTGCTATTGACCTGCAAATCGTAAAAAAAACATAACATTATTTTGTAGCTCGGTACAAGCCATTATGTTTAGTTTTTAATTAAGTAGTCACCACACACCCAGGCTACTGCTGAAATGATGAAGTGAATAGAAGGACAATGATTTTGTTCTCTTCACTGGCGAGGTCTACTACACCCAGCCTTTCTTTTGGTTTTGCTCAGAAAGCAGAAGGAAGCGACATTGTTCAAAGGTTGTGTGTGTCAGGGCCTAATGTAGAAGCCAGTCAGAACTCTCAGTTCTGTTTAGTTCCAATTCACTTGATTTAAATCAGCTGAAGCGGTGGTCACATATAGACTTGTTACAATCCAGGGAATATAATTCCGACGCTTATTTGGTTTTTTTGGAAGGCGCTTTTTCTTGTTCTTCTGGGTGGGTGGGGTCTCTGAAGGGACTGTAACCCCTGGAGCTGAGCTCTGGCTCAGAGACAGCTGCAGAGCTGTAGCAATGCTGATATGGTTGCCAGGCCTGCAGGGTACAGCTATAATTCCTTTTAAATGTAGCCACTGCTACATTCCAGCACATCCTCTTAGAGGTAGGAGAGGCACGTTTTTATTTAGCCAGAAGTGAGTCCAACATTCAGTCGGTAGCGAGATGAAAGGCACAGCTGTGAGACACCAGGGAGACGTTGAAATGCAGTATACGGTCTTGATATGGAGGACTTATGTAGGCGATCTGATGCTTGAGCGAGAAAGCTTATTGCCAGCTGTGCCGAGAAAGTCCAAATAAAGAATTAATTGTCATTACAGTATTTATCACCATTCATGTAAAAGTATGAACAGCAAGGGTGTGCTGCCATCCACTTTAGAAATGTATTAAATCAACCCCTCTCTGGGATTTTTCAAGGCTGTTTTGCACAATGTTGAAACTAGTTACTCTTGATTTGATTCTAATCACAGTGAAGTCCACATTAAATCACATTTATGCTTCACCCTCGTCTTACCTTTCTCTCGTGAAGCCCACGAAACTTAACTATCACTGAAAAGCTGGTTAGATTAAGGAAAACGAGGCAGAGGCACAACCTGGGGGTTATGCTGGAGTAATATTACCAGGATGAATAATCCATAAAGAGTTGGCACAGGACTGCATACATCCAGGGAAGTAATACTGATTCCATTAAATATTAACAGCCATATTTAATGAGTATAAATCCACTTGTGCACTTTTTTCCCCATGCCTTGATAATTTACAGACTAAAACCAATATACATTTCAGCTGAATAAAGTTTTAACAGGAGCTCTTTTTCAGCAAATTGGGAGGTTCAGGAGAATTTCAGCTCATGCTCATAATGGACAGTAAAAATGGTAAATTAGAGCATGTGCAGAGCAGACATTTTTCTTGTTCTTCCAGGAGAGTTGCAGTCCTATTATTATCATCATTTTTGTAAAGGATTGTGAAAATGTTGTGTAAAGATTGTCCCATCCTGTTTATATTTTGCTGGATTGAACTTTTGGGTGGTGACATTTGCTATTATTTTATTACTTTTCTTGCCATATTTTTTTGTGCACAGGATTTAAAGCAATGTGTTTCTTAATAAGCAAATTCTATTAAACTTTTTCTATCACAATGTCTGTATGCAAATAGAATCAAAACAGGTTGTATCGCAGGGAAGATAGAGCAGGCAAATAAATGTTTTTAAGCATTGAATGTTCAGTGTGAATGTTTACTCAAGGACACAATTGAAGCGGTTTTTCCACTGGCTGTGTTTGTGCAGTGTGTAGGCAGCAGACGGCTGATTATTTTTCCAGGCAATTTTTCTTTAGCAAAAAGCCAAAATAATGTTGAAGTGTAACAAGATGACAAAAAAGCATGTTTAACACTCATCAAACTAATCAAACTATAACAAGTGACTGTACAATTCTATACTGCTTCTACACACAACTTCTGTATATTTTCAAATAGATCTTGTTATGCAGTCATTCTAGGTCTGAAATTTGTTTTAGCTGTACAGCGTTCTCTGGTTGTATTACTCCACGTTCAAGACAAGCTGCACGTGTCTCATTCTGAAGCCTGCACCTTCCAGAGAAAGCATTTGGCGGCCACATGAAGTCATGCAATTTCAGAAAGCAACCATTAGAATGCAGACTTTAATTCTTTGTGTGGCGTAAATTACTGTAATTTCTTTCTTTCTTGGAAATGCAATGGTTACTTTTTGAAATATGACAAGCTGGATGACATATATACAGCTGACGAATGTAACCTTCAGAGGGCGCAGCCTTCAAAATGAGACACAGTCGCTGTCAGTCTGTGCAGTAGAATGCTACTCAAACAATTTCAATTATATCTGCTTATCTCAGAAGAAGGGTATACGCTATGACCAGAACTCCGCATGAAATTTGTTGGAAAATATTTCTGTAGATGCAGCAAAAATACTCGATAAGTACAGTAAATGTGTGTGTATATGTGTAGGGGTAATTTTCCAAATCATCAAAGTGATTATCCTTATCCCCTTGTTAGTGGAGACTTGAGCGGAACACATGCCTGCCATTATTGAGTCATATATATATATACATATACATATTAAGTTAGTCAAAATTACATATACTAATATAAATATAAATATGATGAAATAAATATGAAAAAATAACTAGTTGCTGAGGCAGAATTACTAATTTTCATTTTAAATAGAGATTTGACGTATTACAGTCTTTGAGTCTCAGGACAAGCCAAGCTGACAGAATCAATACTAATCAATAGATATTTAGAGAAAAACAGCTCTCATGTTTGTGTGATAGTGTTTACATACTGTAGGGGAAATACTTTATTTAGTACACTGCACTGTATGAAAAACACATTTATCAGAAATGATGTGGTCACCAATATATATTGAGCATCCTTTATATCAAGAAAAAAAAACAAACACTGACGATGTCTGTGACATTCAGAAAGTGGTATTAAAGGAGACATATTATGCCCCTTTTTACAACCTGCAATAAATGTCTCTGGTGTCCCCAGATTGTGTCTGTGAAGTATCAGCTTAAATGCCCTACATATCATTTATTATATAATTTTGAAAAAGCCTATTTTATAATGGAAGCAGACACAGGCTCATTCTGATCCTGAACATTCACATCTGAAGACACACGAACACAGAGGGACGAATTCTCAATCACACACAGGTTTACACTAAAAACACACGAGTTTATTTTTTACAAAAACAGTGGGTTAATTATGTCTGTGAAGGTGAACAGCTGGGAAATAAATTGTATGTTTATATTAGATCTGTGTGGCAGCAGCAATATAAGTTAAGAGTAAATAAATCAATAAATGCACTGCTCTCCCGTCTCGTCTGAGGATCTGTTAGCATGTTCTGCTCAAACTTTGAACTGGTACACCGCTGTCGCCTGCAAAAATCAAAATCACACAGCTTGGGTGGACACTTACAGATTAAGGGGTGCTAATATTATAATGAGATGCCTTTGCAACGTTACAAGGAAAGCGAGATCAGACGTTTCTTGGTTGGTACAGTAGATGCACCGGGGACCTGATTTTAGCACTTAAAACCTGAATTACATGATATGCCACCTTTAAGAGTAAACCTACACGACTGATGATATATGCCAGCTAATTAATTTATATGCCATATGTCCGACTTTCTATGCTTCCTGTGATTCGTTTGTACCTTATTTACTCGTGCCGCTGCACATGTGACACAGAACATCTCTCGCTCAATATACATGTAATCTTCGGAGACTTAATCAAGCAGGTTATGTCAAACCGAACATGAGACGAGTAGGCAGGCACATCTACTACAAGCTGTGACTCGCAGAGGTTTCTGTCTACCAGCTCGCTATTTTCCTCACCGCTGGACTCCTGGAGTGATCAAAGGCCTTTATTAAAATGCAAACTTATCAAAGTCAAACCTTCATCACTTAAATTAAATCATTTCAAGCTCGGCTGGCTCTCCTCTTCTCCGCCTCCCCTTCATTTTTCATTTCCATCCCTTGCCCATCCTCATTTCAGGAAGACGATCTGCCACTCACGCAAAATTGCTTCCATTTGCATAACTGATGCTTCATTTGGGCCGGGACTGTTTCCGTGGCACAATAGCGAGGCAATGACAGCAATAACCAGTGAATGGAACTCTCCCACCTCTCAATTTTGGGATCAATCTTGCCGTCAAGGACAAGTGTTCCTTAAGTTGACATTTCCTTTCCTTCACCCTCTGGCTGAGCAGATGTTCAGGCTTCATCTGTCTGCGGTGCTCTGATAGTAAGTCACCGGATGATTTATTCAATATCCAGGATGGGCTTTTTAAGATACGAGTCTGAATATTCTGATGGCGTCCGTATGTTCTCTTTATTGTTTTTGGCTCAATTGCTTCATTGAGGCCAAAAACTGAAGTTTAGCCCACAAGCATTCTTCCTATAGCAGCTCTTAATTTGTCATTCGTGGTCAAAATTTGTCACGAAGGTCTCAGCTGTGATCCCAATTTTTTATTTTTTTTTTTATTATAATTTTTGGTGTTTTTATTTACTTCTAAAAGTAAAATATTTTTATAGAAAATATGCTTATTTTTTGTTATATTTAATATTTATTTTACTTACATATAAAAAAATATATAATAAGAATTAATAATAATAAATAGTAAGTTCTGACAGCCAAAAGTGAAAAAAATAGTTGCTTTGGTGATGGGATAAAAATAAAAACTGCTAGTTAGCAGTAAATTTCCATGACTTTTTTGTGGGTGTCTGACATATTAAAAATCATTTATGTGTGTGTTTGATCTGCATTGTGTTGGATTCATTGGACAAATAAAAATTAAATTTTTTGTGTTCATTTGGAAAAATGAGGAAAAGTAGCCATGAAACTGTTTTTAAGCAAACAGAAGTAAATGATTTTGCCCAAATTTGTCCTGAATGATGATTGAGGATTACAGTATAATTATAATGATGCTTCTCTGTATTGGGGATTATTGCATGAGAGGTTGACTGTGACTTACACAAATCTTTCCTCTGATCATTAAGATTTCTTCATATCTGCTCCTCAGTGATCAATATCAGCTATACATGAAAAGCAGAAGTGACTTCGACCGTCTGAGCCCAAAAGAGTGTTAGTGTTTCAGAGGTGTTTGGTAAATTGCGATGGTCTCTTACGACGAGCAGTATTGCCAGTGACATTTCAGTAGCCGACAGATTCAGCTGAGCAGCTATTACAAAAAGCAAAGCTGACAGGTTTGCCATCGTTCTCTAGACGCTGCGGCGCATTCTGAAGTGCATTAGAAAGATTTCGTCTTACAGCCATGATTTTTTATTTTCTTTTAAAGTGTTCTCCTCTAACTCATTAAGCACTCTGCTAACCTCGCTGTGCACCCCACAAACTCTGGAAAAATGATGTGAGGGGAAATTCTTTTAATTTGCAGCAAACTATTTAATTCTTCACAAGTGAAGATTGAGCTATTAAAAGATTGCATCTTCACGGGCTTTGAAGAAAGTTTTTCAGAGGATAACTGTTTTTTTTTTATTCATGTGGAGAACATGAAAGGCATGTAGAATGTAGATAGGTGAGCAATAAAACCTTACTTCTTTTCATTCTTCAGCTAAGATTTTGTAAAAGAAGGGCACTACTGCGAATCAGGCCTGTATTACACAGAACTGAAGTCTCTGATCGAGGTATAGCGTGTGCTAATTATAATTTGACTTTTGAATATGACGCTGTTTAATTATTTAAATGCCCTCAACACACAGCATTGCACTTTTTACCTTTTTATTCAGTAGCAATGCTTTTTCTTTTTTCTTATTTTACAAAGTTTTCTGGAAAGCGTATCAGTGTCCTCTACAGTGGCTGTGCATTTATTTTTTAAGAGACCCGTTCTCTTGATCCATGGTGTGCTAAAAGTTCTTGTGCTTTGATATGAAATTTTCTCTTTGTGTCAAAATCTGTAGGGAAATTGTATGACTAATCACAGTTATTATTCTTTCATCCTCTCTCCCTTTCTTCTTTAAAGTATCAGGGTCATAAGAAAAAAGGTTGACATGAGTGGGAGAAGGACGGCACAAATTTGACTGACACCTCTGAGTGACTTGGTATAAAGAAGCTGTCAAGAACAGAGCAAAGTAATGTCACAAACTTGGAGTGGAGTGGAGTCTTTTAAGGCCTCTTTAAACTGCTGCTCTCTTTATTATGATTTTCTGGACAGGAAATGAAACACACAGAATCTACTCGGTCTAGATGCGATAATGACGTTCTCTCTGCTGTGATTATCAAATAAATGTAACCATAAGGATTTTAATACCTCTTCAAATCTGCCTACACTTGCACAAAAAACAACATAAAATATGCTAATATAGGCAATTACTCATTAGCTTCTTAGAATTTGCAATATTAATGCCATCATTTTTCTCATTAGCTTCCACTTAATGTAATTAAAGCATACAGAAGCATGTGTTGCAATATTTGGTCATTTCCTTGAGCTGCCTGCAAATTGACTGGACAGAGTTTAATTAAGCTCATGCAAGTTTATGATATTTACTTCATTCGATTGCCTCACCAGGGGTTTAAGCTTACAAACCAGATAATAACGGCAACAAAATGAATCAATTAGACATTAGTAGATCAACAGAATTATTCCACGACTGAATTGAAAATAAATTATTTTTGGTGGCAGTTGCAGAATGCATTTTTAGCAAGCCCCTGTTTGCATAATAAAAATTCTCCGGATCTCATTTCAGCAGGAAATGAATGTACTATGTTAAGTTTTATTATTATAAATATACTCTTTTTTTGGTATACGAGCCATCAGACATACAGAATGTCACTGTGTTTTGTAAATTGTAGGTCCTTGAGGACACTTCATGTGACACATTATGGATAACAGAATAATCCACTTGCCCTTGAAAAGGAGCATGCTTGAGGAGACTCTGCGAAGTGAACGAACCTCCCTCGCATAAAATGGAAATAGCCTCTTTGTGATGGGGTAATAAATATTATAGAAGGTTAGTGAAAATGATGGCAGCGTTTTTATTGGGCATCTCTATAATGGCCTTCCCACACCTTCGTGTTAGGAGGAGTTCACAGCTTCTTTAATGAGGACTCGCAGATTATGAACATTTACAGCGGTCAGTTCCCACCAAGTGAAGGATCTTCCTTATGTTTTTTACCAACTCCCGGTCGAAGTTTAGAAATATGCTTTTAAATTCCCAAAAGGAACATTAGTATGCAGCTGTTTTCATCTGCTTAAACAGTAAATCTTCACTTGTCACACAGTTTCTGACTCTCGGACAGCAGAAGCACACGATAAATCTGCAAAACCACACTAAATCTCAGCCTTTGACTTGTGTTGCAGTGTTTAATGTCATTTATTTATTTATTTTTTACAAAACACTAACAGGAAATATCCAACACAGTCTCATGAGCAATTCGTACATATTCGTACGAGGTGCCAAATTTGTGCCAATTCGTACTAATTTGTACGACCTCACTCATACGATTTCGTATGATTTGTCTAGGTTTAGGGGCGGGGTTATGTTTAGGTCATTCGTACAAATGCATACGAATTGCCATCTCGTAAAAAATACGTATGACTTAGAATAAATAGTATGAATTCGTACAAGTGAGGTCGTACAAATTCGTATGAATTAGCCACCTCGTAAAATATGTACGAATTGCCGTGAGATCAGGTTGGAAATATCTTAATTTGGGTTTTTGAAATACAACCAGTTAAAAAGCCACACTTATTAATCAGTGCTTCACAATAAAGGTAAAAATTTCTGTTTTCATTTTTCACATGTTATAAAATAAACACGTTGTCAATCACGTTTATGCTTCCAAAACTTTCATCTGTCATTTAAAGGGGTCTTACAAACCCAGTTTTCCACAAGCTAATATGATTATTTAGGGTCTTAATGGAAAGTTTGTAGTATAGTTTGTTTTCAAATTTCTCAAAGATAGTTTTAAAAACTCTAATTTTACCCTGTCAAAAACAGCTCTAGAAATCACTCTGAGTACTCTGAATAGTTCTGAGTACTTCCCCTTTAAATCTTCACGAGCTCTGCTGACTCCGCCCCTCTTTTCCGAACACTCTCAGATGATCTTTTTTTTAACCGTATTCATAGTGAAACTTGCTAATTAGCACATTATTAGGAAAGGAGATTTCAGTTGATCAAGGGGGCGTTTAATCTTAGCTAATTACTTTCGTTTAGTACAGAAATATACATGGGAAGGAGCTAAGGTTTTATAGCTTTTTTCACCTGCTTCCACAGAAGATCTTTACTTGTCACACAGTTTCTGAAAGCTGACTCTCAAACAGCAGAAGCACACACTACATCTGCAAAACCAGACTAATTATCTGCCTTTGACTTCCAATTACATTGAACACTTTTGAAACACAACACACCATTCTCTATGTACAGTGCTTCATTTTACATAAGAAGTAATTTATTTTGTATTTTGTGTGTGCAGTTCTTGGATTTGTATTTCAGGTTTTTAAAAAGTATGGGGCATTTTGGAAAATGTGTGCAAGCAGTTACTAACTAGTAAATAACTATGTGCATGATATATCCAAAAATACATAACATTATGTCAAAGGCGTTTGCAATGCAAGACCAATGCTTGCAATATGGGATATTTTGTAGACATGAGGCATTTCACATTTTGTGTGTGCAATTCTTGGATTTGTGTGTAAAGTTTTGAAAATCTGTGTAAGCAGTTGTAAATTGAAACTGTAAATCAATAATTACAAATTGATGAAAGATTATCAAGAGCTTGGCTTTGTGGTCCTTCTCCATGCGTGTGCTTTCTGTGCATGTCCCATCCTTTCAAGCGGAACAGTGTCAGCAGGCAACCATTACACGGGCCACTGTCAGCAGCATCCAACTCCAAAATAGCTCCTCTTGCAGTCTTTGCCCGGTTGGTTTCAGGGTCTGGCAGAGCAGAGAGGGCCTGGGTACTGTAACTCACAAAGTAGACAGATGAGTCCTGCTCAGAGAGGGGCCCTCTCTCCATCTGCCCGTGTAACAGAGCACAGGTGGGGAGGACAGATCTGATCCTTTGTGCACCGAATTAATGAGCAGGCGTGCATGTGTGAGCATGATTAGTGCAGTGTATTATAATTTGATATTTTGTGTTCATTTAAATGTTATAAAATTTTGGATCGTGTGCATTTATCCCTTTTATTAATTTTTATATAATACAAAAAATTCTTACATTTGTTGGTTACATGCTGATATAAGAGGGACAATAAACAAAATAAAACACAAACAATGACGAGAAGACAATAGATCTAAGTCAAAATATTATGCACCTTGTCACTGTGTGTGGTGCAGGAACGAACGAGACGAGATTCAAATTCACAAAATAACAATCCTTTAATCCAAATGGGCAAACAGACAGAGAGGGTCGAACACATATAAGGTAACCTTAAAAGCGGACAACACATACTGAACTGAGGATAACTTATATAGGGAAGACAATTAAAGTAAATGAGCACGACACACCTGAACATAAGTCACACAATTAGCGAAATTAGCTCACACAGAGACAGAGCACAGGGGGAATAAAAACAATAACAAATATACCAGTGGCGTGACAGTTCGCACCACCTCCTCTCGTAAGCCATAGTGTAGACAAAAAAAGGAAAGGAGAGGGAAGTCTGGAGGAGGTTCCGGAGGTGGCCAGGTGACTGGGAGGAGGACGATGGAATAGAGAGTCCAGGGTGGCGATGACAGAAGAAGGAGCAAGTGAGGAGTCAGGAGGAGTTTGGAGCAGGAGGAACCCGGTGGGACCCAGAGCACAGCCATGACGGTGTCCCATGGAGGAACTGACGGAGGGAGGAGCCATGGAGGAGCAGTCTGAGACGGGGAGGCAAAGAGCCGATGGGCCCGGCCAACACCGAGGATCCGGAGGGCCAAGGTGGAGCAGATGGCATCGGCGACTGATGCGGAGACGGGTATCTGGAAGGCCATGCTGGAGCCAGAGCGACAGAGGACTGAGGTGGAGCTGGAGGGAAGGAGGATCCTGACAGAGCCAGAGGGATGGAGAAATGAGGTGTAGCCAGAGCAGTGGAGTCCTGAGGCGGCGGATGTTCGACGACAGACCAAGGCAGAGCCGGAGGGACGATGGACTGCTGGGCCACGGTGGACAGGATTGACCTAGGGGCCATGCTGGAACCGATGGGTTGGAGGGCCGAGGCGGAGTTCAGGTATCTAAGGCTGGAGGCGGAGATGATGGATCCTCCATCCACGACACCTATGGTGACTGGCAGACCCGTAGCGAATCTAGCACACAGACGGTGGGCTTAGCGTGAGCAGCGGGGCTAGCAGGCACCAGAGGTGGAGGATACAGGAAAGGGTGGGAGGGCATGTTTTCTAGAGTCTCCTCTGGGTTTGATTCTGGAGGGCATTCTTGAGAAACAAGTACTGGAAGGTGTCTATGGATGCAGGCACTGGAGGGTGCTGTTGCTGTCCCAGATGGGCAGTTTGCTCACCCTCAGCTGTGGTGCTGGAGGCGGAGCTCCACTCCACACTCCAGGACAGGGAAAACACCCCGCTTACATAAACTGTTCAAGGGTCTGGTTTACAATTTATATAGGGAAGACAATGAAAGTTAATGAGCACAACACACCTGATTACACAATCACTGGAACTAGGTCACACAGAGTCTAGCCCATATGCCCATATTATAGTGCTACAATGAGAAATCTTGGCAACTAGCCAAAATAAATTGTATACATTTTATATTGGTTTCAAGTAACTTTTTTTTTTTTTTTCAGCTTTAGTTTATGTATATAACCTTGGTTTTGATTGTTGTTTAGATTGTGACGTGATGCACACTATATTTTCATACTTAAAATTTGTATATTTATAAAGAAATTTGCATGTGATCCATATAGAGGTTAGGTCACATTTTACTTTACTCGATTGAATTTCACCAATGCTTTTTAGTTGCTCATGCAAATTCACCACGCTGCCCAACATACAATGTTTTTGTATAATCTGTGTTATCTGCATAGTGCTTTTTAGTAACCAGACAAACATCTAGTAGAACAGTGGACACTTCTTTATCTTCTTCTAGATGATGTTCTTATTTGTGGAGCATATGGCTATATCAATAAAAAATAATCTGTATGTGAAGTTTGTGAGTTTGAGAGGCATTTAAAGATGACACTGCATCCCAGTAATGAGAATGCTATGCCTTCATTAAATTTATAAAACACTGTAGGGTGCCTGAATTTCATCGAATATTAATGCAGAGCGCTGATTTACTCTTCAGAGTGGTTCAGATGAAATTCCTCCACGAAAGATAATGAAGTGTAACTATGTTTCATCTACCCTTGCTCTTATGAGGAGCTGTAAATTTGCAACAGAAATTCCCCTCCACACAAAAAAACAATCTGTATTTTATTCAGTTTCATTATTTCGTAAAGAGTGCTGTGTGAAGTACGTCGCATGCTCGTAAAAAAAGTGCGCTTTGTGAATTATTCAGTGATCTGTTTTGCATAGCAAAGGCCGGCGGAGAGGAGGGGGTTGTGGAGTCGGGTGATTCTGGAGTTGAGGAATGACACCGTGTTGCTTCCTCCTCTCAGCTTCTCATCACGTTAATTACCGTATCTGGCTCTCGTCGGGGCCACGGTTCCTCTCGAGTCACTGCCACATACGGATGATTTGTTAGTGGAAAGAAAGGGGTATTTGTCTTTGTTTTTTTCAGGAAGGGATTGATGTGATTAAAGCTAGGAATTATGGCGACATTCAGTAAATAAATTTTAGGAGTGCATTTATCCATTTTAGTCACATAACATCACCACTCATCTGTCATATATGTGACCCTGGAGCACAAAAGGAGTCATAAGTAGCATGGGTATATTTGTAGCAATAGCCAAAAATGCATTGTATGGGGCAAAATCATAGATTTTCATAGTAAATATCATGTTCCAAGAAGATATTTAGTAAATTTCCTGCTTTAAATATAGAAAACGTATTTATTTTAACTGTCATTTTCAAAATGTCAAATATTGTCCTATCCTAACAAACCATACATCAATAAAAAGCTTATTTGTTCAGTATGTTTAATTCTAATGTATATGTATGAATCTCATTTTTGAAAAATGTCCCCTTTTGTGGTCCAGGGGTCTCATATTTATGACCCTCAGCTGTAAATAGCGAAAAGATATAATTGGATTTGATCCATATTGACTTATTTGAAATGAATGTAAAGCAAGATGTATTTGAAGTCCTAGAGCTTTGAGGACTTGATTGCCTGGTTATTTTTAAGGATTTTGGGGATGTTATCGTAAATTATACCAATACCTTCTCTCTTGAGATTTAGTATAAATCACTTTATGTAAATATCTCACACCTGTAGCTGTATAGGATAGACTTGGTCAATTACTTCACCTCGAGATGGACACATCTGTCTATTTTTCTCTTAATTATTCATGCATTCATTACATAAACAAGATGGTTGCTTTAGGCTGTGCTCTGTGTTTATTTCTGCTACTGTACTCCCAGGGCTATAACAAAATGAACCTCCCCACTCACGAATGGTGTATTGTTGATAGCCTGGAATAATTAGGGCCGCTCTGGTGGGGTTTGGTTTAACGACGCAAGCTCTACTCCACAAATGACATCCTCCTCAGAGAGAGGGACTCAGTCAGGACTACAATAATCAATGATTTGTGGTTTCCATTTTTGAGTCTCAGTGTGAAGCTGCTTAGTCTTGCTCCACTGCACAGTATGTTAGCTGTTCGGTCCGTCGCTGTTACAGTCATCCTTCCTCTCGCTATGCGAAACACTGCCATATACTCGCTTTGCATACTTATAGGTTATCTATACAAGACGAAAATAGATAAGTTCAACAACACAGACTGGTGCACAGTCAAAAAGATGCAATGAAAAATGAAGATGAAAAACCTTACAGCAAAACTTCTTTAATAATAAGAAAGACTGCAATTGCAAACAGCTTGAGTCACTTTTAGAATTTGGCTCTAATGGTTTAAAGTTGAGTTTCAGTAGCACTGGCATAAGCTGAGTAGCACTTCCACACAATCCCAAATATAAAAACTTCTCCTGTTAAGAAACTCTACAGGTTTTTAAAACCTTTTGCCCCCAAACCAACTTTTTAAATGGCCCTTTTGAATAAGACAAATGATAAATTCTTTCTTTCGGTACTCGATTTCTAAATTCGTGATCTGTGTCTGGAATTTCTGCCAGTGCAACATAAGGAGGGAGCTTGCAGGGTCCAATGCTTGTGGATCTATTTTTAGCCATGTGTAATTTAAAGATAATAAGCTCTATTTGCATTTGCCAGCCCTATCAGACAGCACAGACAGCACCTCAGCTAACTCGCTTTAGGTTTGACTCTTCTTTCAGTGATTACAGTGAATGCATTTAATATTTTTTGTCTTTCTTAAAAGCTGTGCTTACCAATCCTTAATAAAACATTTCCAATAGGATTTTATCCTTAACATATTTAAAATGCAGTAAACTATGAAAGCCCGTTTCCGCTACTAAATAAAAAATAAAAAATGCAACTTTTTTGCGAATTGCAAGATATAAAGTCACAATACTGACTTAATAACTTGCAATAGACTTTAAATCTCTAATTTCTGACTTTATTTCTCAAAACTGCAAAACTTTTTTTTCCTTTAATTTATTTATTATTATTCAGTGGTCCTTAGTAAACAGTATCTGCGTTAGATTCTTCGTGTTTGTGGCGTTTAAAGACCGCGGACATTAATGTCAACTTTTCTCGTACACGAAAAACTACCACACTGGAGTTCATGATGCAATACAGTCTCAGTGGAAAAAGCAATTAGTTCGAATTTGTATTTGGTGTTTTGCTCATCTCCTCAGCCATCTAGAATCAGCACGCTTGAAATTAATTGGCCTCCTTCGTATAGACTTCCTGCTAAGTTTCTGTCCTTCTCCTTAACATGGGAAGAAAAAGCTTCCAGAATCAAAAGAAGTACAAATCAGAAGTTTCTCATCTCAAGCCGAGCCATCTGTCTTCTTTTGTGTATAAAATCGAGCCCATGGGCTTGGACCAGCCCTCTCATCTTTTCAATCTGATTCTCCGGCCCGCTGCTTCTGAGTGGCAACTGGCCCACATCTAAGCCTGGTGCTCAATGGAGTTACTCTGTGGTAAGAAGCTAAATCTGCTGCAGTGAACCATGCCTGATGTGTTAATGGTGGATCCTTTGCTCTCTGTGAAATGTTACACTCCAATCAACAACCCCAGCTGACTCTTGTTCTTTCGTCCTCTGCGCATCCCTTTCACTGTAATTAGCTACAGTGTGTCCACTGATTGGACCCCTTATTCTCTTTGTCTATTAGCTGTGTACTGAAAGGCGTCTTTTCTTTCCCCGGGAGGCAGGCAGGAAGAGTATCGTAGAGATTGGGCTTATCACAGATTCTAAACACAGAAACGCTTCGCCTCTGTCACTGTGCAACGAAGAAAGCCTCATTTTCTTAAATTTGATTTTGCAGAGTAATTTACTGAGTAGCTGATGGGCTTGTGAGTCATTGTGAGCTAATACACATTCTTTGGTTCTTAAAAAACGAAAACATATCTGTTCTTGATGAGGGTGAGATTAGCATTGTTAATTATGACCTTAAGAGAGGCATTACAATTCCATCAGTGAGCGCACTACAGCACCGCTAGTTTTAAGATGAAAATCTCTCAAATCATCTCAAATAATATTAAAAATAATAATAATGGAAACATTTTGTTTTATGGTTACACCTATTAGCATGCCTATTACTGGAACATTAGCCATTTATTAGTGTCAACAGAGAATATTTGCCATTGTTATTGGCAAAAAATAAATGACCATTTAGTATTTTTTGTAGTATTGTACATTTTTGTTTTCAATTATGGCTAAATTATTTATTAAAGTACGATTTATTACTATAAATTACTAATCATAACTTTTTTTCAACTCAATCCAAGCATCTTCACGAAGTGGCTAAAAACACATCTCTTTCAACTCTAGTGCTCTCTATTCTAATTCTATTCTAACATGCCTTAGACTTAAAAAATACTAACACCAACTTCTCTAATTTGTTCGTAGTCTATGTTTTTGTTATGAAATGAACAAAAGCAAAAAGGCCTCTAACACTAGCTTGCTCTATTTTTTAAATTTTATCTGTTGTCTTTTTTTATTATGTACTAAAAAACCCTTGCTATGTGTACTGCGTTAGGTTAACTAAGACTTGTTATAGCACTTCATTTACCACATGCAGTCAAGTCACCGGGTATATGACATAAAAATATATTTCCTTATATTGTGCAATCAGTGCTATCCACTAGCAAACTTCAGTGATTTTTTTGCAAATGTTTCTTTCCAGAATATCACCGTAAACACAAGACTGATGGTAATAAAAATCCTTATTAATGGCAAAGATTACTTACATTTATGGGTCTGTTTACTCGAGTGAGCAGCCATGTTGTAAATTCTCTTAGCACTTCGTTTGAAGTGAGGTCCCAAAAAATCTTAGTTTGGAGGGCTAGCTAGCCCTTCCCCTTCCCCTACCCCTCCAACCAAAAGAGAATTGAGACTCCTCTACCCCTAAACGTGAACACACCAAACGGAGGGGCAGGGGAAAGTGTAGAGGTATGGGGTAGAATTGGGATTGGGCCTTAGTCATACTGGCAATAATACTCAAAAATCAAAACAAACCTACAACTTATTGCTTTGCTTACGGAAATAAGAAAAAAAAAACTTGATTAGTGTCTTTATTTTCATCTCAGAGATGAACTCTATGTCCCACACTCCATGCTCCTCTTTCTGTCTCCCAGCAATCATGAAAGCTTTATGATAGAAGTTAATGAAATGAAATAAATTGGCTTGTAATGCATGGGAGGCTGTAAAGGTAATGGAATTTGAAGAGTGTCAGTGAGAATAGGGAAATGGGGCAGAGATTGGTGGAGGTTTGTGTCCCAAGGGCTGTGAAACAAGGCAGCAGTGATACAGAACAGAGCCAAAGGTGTCCAGACAGTGAGGTACACATTTATACAACCTTCCTCAGACCTTTCATTAATTGAAACATCTTGATATATGTACATGTATATATATATATATATATATATATCATGTCGTATAACACATGTATCACTCATATGCTACATTAAATTAAAAAAAGATGAATGGGTGACATAAATGTGAACTCATTATTGTTTCACACGCTTCTTGATTTTTCCTAACACTATATGTGACCGTGGACCACAAATCTAGTCTTAAGTATCAGATTTTCAGAATTGACATGTATACATCATCTGACAACAGCTGAATAAATAAACTATCCATTGATGTATGAATATGTTAGGATAGGACAATTTTTGGCTAAGATACAAGTGTTTTAAAATCTAGAATCTCAGGTTGTAAAAATGTATATATTGTGAAAATTGCCTTTAAAGTTGTCCAAATTAAATTTTTAGCAATGCATATTAAAATCAAAAACTAAATTTTAATATATTTACAATAAAAAATATCTTCATGGAACATGATCTGTACTTAATATCCTAATGATTTTTGGCATAAAAACTCAATCTATAACTTTTACCCATACAATGTATTTCTGGCTTTTGCTACAAATATACCTGTGCTACTTAAGATAGCTTTTGTTCTCCAGGGTCATATATATTTATATTCTGTGACTGCTGTAATATTTTCGATTAACAATGTTAAAGATATCAAATGCAGAAACCAGCCAAGCCAACTTTAATTGACGTGGTAAGAAACTCCTCACAGTTCAAAGAAAATCCCACTGGTAATTATTGGAAAACATCGGCTGCAACCTATTCTCAAAAATATGATAATTCTGACTTGAAGGCAGCGTTTTAAAACTAATTGCATGGTGCAGACGACAAATATGTAAATGGGAACAAAAATCACAGGACTCTCATTTCGCCCCGATCATATCTGATGACCTCAGATAAGCCTTTCAGTTAAGATAAATGAGTCCAACCAGGCGATGGAAAATATGAAAAACTAAGAAGGCATGCTCTGTATGCACCCGTTAAGTCATTAGCATATGCTTCAACATGTTTCACCCACCATTGCACTGGGAGAAGTTGGAGTGGCAAGCTGTTGATTGCTCAAACAGTGCCCTTTTTCTCACACTGCGTCTCGGCAGAATTAATTGTTTGGCTGTTTTATAGCGACTTTGGCCTGAGTCTGTGTGTGTGTGTGTGAACATCTGGAGTTTGCCTGGCATTATTTCCACGGCCCAGGGCAAAAGTCTTCCAGAGCGTGAATGTACGACCGAAAGAGAGAGAGAAGGGGTAATTTGTTTTGTTTGAGCAGAGGGGACGGTAGGGAGTGAAGAGTGCTTAAATTGATTGATTGGTGGCTCGTAGAGTAGTGGACCAGGCCATAATTACTCGTTGTGCCTGGTGTGATAAGGAAATTAATCATACCATTATGTTGCCCCGTTTTATCATCAGGTAGCAATAATTGAATAAACTAACTTCACTTGTCTTCAGAATGACTTTCCTCGCTACGTGTGCGAGGAAGAAGGTTGGAGTTTTTGCATCGCATCTGTTTGGTTGAGGAAGGATTTTCCTGTTGCTTATTATAAAAACAAGAAAACTATTCTGAAATGATTCCTTTTTATCGTTCCATCTGTCCACACCTTCTGTTCGCCGTCATACCTGTCTATAACTCTGCATCTGTTACAGAAGCATCACGTCAGACAGCGTAAAAAAATAGCCTCCGGTTGAAGTAAGAAATCCAGCGAGATTGCAACTTTCTGTTGTTATGTGGTGCTTGCGTACCTCCTACTGAGCGGGACAAATGGGAGGGCTGGAATAAAGCTGCTAAATCAGTCTGATTGTTCTTAAATCCTTCATGTCCACTTGTATCACTTCATGCAGAGTTGGAAATAGGGCAGCCAATTCTCCATTCGCTTGGTCTGTTTGTGGATTGCTCCCCCCCCCCACCCCCATTGCCAAACTCGCTTTCCTTTTCCCCTTCACTCTAAAAGTGTCTCTGCAAATCAATTACCTTCCCCGGCTCGTTTGGGATTTAGCGAGGACATTGTCTGTGGCAGATAATGAGGTCTGGTGCTGTGATTTTCTTTCTCCCGTGATGCCGCGCAAGTTCTTTTCTCAGTGGAGGCAGCAGGCCTCGTGTTGCTGAAATTTAAGCTGGTGTTATTGTCTTCCAGTTTTATCAAATAAGAGGCGACAGCTCAGCCTTACGCTGAGTAGATGTTACACCAAATCAAGGCTTGAAAGCAAGTACAAAACTTTGATGTGGTACTTTTTGTGATATGATGAACAGTGATATGTTCGTGCACATTCACATGAAAGTGGATTCTGTTTTTAGATGTGTTTGTGTTTGCATCAACAGCTGAAGGCATGGATATAAACTTAATCTCAGTGTTTGTTAATCTGAGTCATTTTGGTTTACACTCATTTTACTGACTTTAACCCCCTGGGGTCGCCCCCTTTGAGGCGTCTTCTCCTGATGACGCTGTTAAGAACTTAAATTGCACATTAGGTTTTGATCGTTCAGATAAGAGCAATGCATCAATCTTTCATTTGTATACACATGTAGTAACAACACAATTCTGTGCATTTAGAAAATGAAGAAGACAAATATAGTAAGCTGCCTGTGTGATCTTCATATAGAAACGTGTCACTAAAATGAACTGAAACTGAAAGAGACATGCATGAGAGTTATATCTGTAGAAAGCTTGACTTAGTTACTAAAGTAAATGTCAAGTAATTCTTATTAGTTCACTAACTCTGTGTGGAGTGTTAGGGTAGGTTTAGGGTTAGTAGAATAAGTTGACAAACTTGCAAAGTTTCGATAGTTAGTATGTAGGATGTTGTGAACCCATCAAAATAAAGCATTAAGCAGAAAGTCTACTAATACTCTAATGACTGCTAGTTAGGGTTAGGGACATGTACAGAAGTTAGTACTGTTAGTAGAAGTGGACTATTCAAATAAAGTGTTCATAACTGCTTCCATGAGGGGACATGAGCTCAGTTTCTCATGGGATTGTTGTGCTGTTAGAAATATGTGTGTTTTTTAGTTACTCAAGAATAGTACAAGTTCCATAATTAGCATGATGTTACTTCCTTTCCATCATTCCTGACCTAGTGGAAGTGTAATGCGTCAAGTCTACGTGTCTTTAGAGCTGCAGATCAGTGGAGAACACTGCTTGTCAGAAATACTTGCTAAGCTAAGTGTATAATTCTCATTAAGTGTAATGGCTGCAATGTTTTGTGGGACGTGCATGAGAAATTTCGGTTTCACTTTATTTTTTTAGGGCATGCACTTACGAGTAACCACAATGTATTTACAGTGTACTTACCTAAGAAAGTACTGTAATATAAGGTAACTACATGGGGTATGGTTAGGTTAAGGGATAGGTTCAGGGTTTATACCTAGTTATTGTTATTACTATAAGTACATGAGTAACAGAACTGTTTTTGATTGTGATGTTAATTTGACATTTAAATTTGAGTTTGGTAAATTGCATTGAATCAAATTCAACATAACTGTGATACTGTAACTATTATGGATTTTTGAAAACTGCAGTGTGTAACGCAACTCGAAGTGAATGAAAGCATCCCGCAAAGTTTTAAACGTGAAAATACACCTTGTATAAAGTTATTCACTCAAAAGAAAGAGTTGCCTCTGAATCACTAAAACGAGTCACGTTTGAAGGAAATCCCAACTGTTTTCTGTTAATATCAACGTCATTCGCATATTGCCTGACCACTTAAAATGAAATTTCAACTCATTCTTTGCCACTAGGTGCACTGCCCCACAAATGCTGTTTTTGAGCATTAAATCGACCAATTAAATCAGATTAGCATCAAACAAAAAAGAGTGAATCGTTGAGCAAAATATTTGGAGTCATTATGCAAATAAGTTAAAAATAAATGCATATTATAAGACAATGAAAGATTTGTGATCTTGCATGCATGTCAGTCTGTGGTTGGGGACCCCTTAAAACCAATATACAAACCTTTCATAACCCGTAATAGGGGCACTTTAATAATAACTTTATAATACAGTTGTTAAATATTCCAACACAGAGCAAATTTAAAATGATTAAAATCAAACCTTGATCCTGATAGACATGTCCATTTTCCTAAGCAAGTTTAATTGCCATGTCTTGCCTAAGCATACCCATCATTAGTATCAATATCGCCATGAAGAGAGGTTGCCTTTTAGCCCAAATGTTACACAAACAATATAATCACTTTCCATTTTGATAGATGGAGCTCAGGAGTCAGATAATCGGTATCCACCCTTAATTAACATGCTCAATCATGTCTCTCTCTCAAAGTGATCTGCCTCCCGCCTTTTTCATGATAGCGATTATCAGTTGTTTGGCTGTGGATATGACAGGCCTAATAGAACTGGATAGCCTCAGTAAACTGCCGGATGGACTTCAGATGGGAGGATGGTGTCTCATTTGATGTCTGTTGTCCTTTTGCAGAGCCAGAGCACAGGGACTAGTAGCCTCTGTGAGGCTTTTAGTACTAGAGTACTAAAACATAGCTCTGATTTTAGAGAGGAGCTCTTTTTTATTTATTTTATTTTTAGCAATTTCTACACGGAAGAATATTTTGTGTCCATGTGAAGAATTTGTTTTGCATTTCTATTGCAGTCTCTGACAGGTCTGAGTGGTAATGGCACTGATTAGTCTAAGTGTTAAAGCATATAATTATGGGTCATAAGTTAGCTTGCGTGAAACATCTTATACTTGTTCGTATTTGGCTCCCATGGTAACTAGCAGCATTCTCAAATAGCTCTTCTTCCCCGATGAATCAGAGTGTCCTTAGGATTTATTTAAGAGCGATATAATGAAAAGTGAAACAATAAGCAGTTCGTTCAAAGCTCGACAAGTAATTTGAATTACATTCATTCACATATATAAATGGTGAGTGCATCCAGGCAAGCTAGATTATGACGGGGCTATGCTCTCATTATTCTCTGTCGTCTCAGGATGCTTTTTTAAATTTCATTGCATACACATTCTAATTGGAGCTATATACTGAAGGACGGCAGAGTGGTAATTAAAGTTGAAGTGTGTCGTTTCTGTCCTAACGTCACCAGACACAATTTCAAAAATAATGACGCAGATTTCTATTGCGTGAATGCACTGATCCCGCCCTAAACTCACAACATTGGTTGCAGTATTGGGCCACTCACAAGCCTGTAATGCATTGAAGCAGTGCAGTGTTTTCCTCTGACTACATCACAAACTGAATTTGTCTGTCCAAGTCTGTCCACCAACAAAACATCGTCTGATGGTTTTGCAGAAGATCAGGGTCGGTAAACAGTGCTTGTGTTGTGAGTTAACCGGCTTGTTTTATGACTCCCCCGTGTCTAGTTTAAGTTGCATACATTGATGTTAAGTTTGAAGCACATTTGAGATGCATGTTTTATCTTTGTTTGTATTAGATAGTATACAAAATTATTGAAATGCCTTTGAAAAAGTGTCCCAATCAACCAGAATTCATCCTCCTCTTTGAATTCATGATTGCATTGCAATATGTCATTTTAAACACAACTTTATTGTATTTCTGCATTAACAATTATTAATTTATCTATAATTTACCTGCTGACTTTGAATTAACAAAGCAGAGTGTGTGTTTGTTTTTTGAGGCTCTGTTTCCCCTGGTATTAAGAATAATTGAAACTGGTTTCTCAAAAAATGATGTGGTTTCACAAAACCCTGTTTCCACCTGTATTTATTGCTGACCACTTGAAATAAAAAAAAAATTAAAAAACACTTCTGTTCTGTTTGGGACCCTGCGTGTGTGTTTGTGTGAAGCACAAACTTCTGAAGCAGCCCTCTGTGTTCTGTCATCTTGGCGAAGAAGTGACATTTCTCCCGCCCACCTTTTTGTGTGTTTGTGTGCGTCCCGAGCCATCTGCCTTCTCCTTCTGGATCATGCTCCTTTCCAGTCTTCCATTCCACCCCCTGCTTTTCTCTCCCATCACACTGGTATCAGTGTCACATGACAGTGGCAGTGAGGAGACCCGAGCTAGGACTCGTGACTCATTCACAACAACAGAAACACAACCTGGAGAGCTGCCATTAGTCTGCCAGCGAGACCCACATTACAGCTCATACAGCACACCACGGACAGGACAGGGCCCTGCGTTTTCAACACTTTATAGTCCCTGGCTGCCAGTTAATATTGCCTTGTGCCTTACCTGTGTGTTAATATGAACAATGTTTTTAAGAGTGGTTGTCATAAACTTCGTTTAAATCACAATGATATTATTGGTGATTTAGTATTTAGGGTTAGGGGTTTAAACATTTGGTTAATCTGCAGTTTTAGAAAGAAAAAAACTGCTCAAAGAAAATCAGTGAATAAGTGAAGACATTACGTGATATATCCCACGCCCATCTGAAAGTAGTGTGCAATGGTGAACACTTTTTGCTTGATTTAGAAATCTATACTTATGTATGTTCACACTGTGTATCTGAAATACATTTATTTCATGCTAAGTATACTGCAAATAGATTTTTATTTTTGTGCCCTGCAATCGAACTTTTAGTACATAAATTGGTATACTTCAATTTAGCTAATTTGGAACAATTAATGTTGCACTTAATGCACTTTAAAGACATCCGTAGTATATTTAATTGTGTTAAAGTGAAACTATTGGAAGCATACTTAAGGTAGCCTACACTTTAAATATTCTACATTTAAAGACTGATATATTTTAAACAGGTCATGCAATCTTCATCAATGGCTTGTTATTAATAAATGGCCATTGTGCACAAATGTAGTAATCTGAATAATGTTTCATTAACGATTTTATATCAGTAAGTCTTACCTGCAGTAAACATGTTAATAGATTTTAACTACTTAGAATGAAATTAATCAATTTTATATAATAAATATAATACTTTTTTACTAGGGTATACTATATCTTTTCTTTTATTAGGTTTAAAACTTTGACCTTTAATTCATCCCACACTGTTTGTGCTAGAAACATGATTAATACTGAAAATTGTGCAGGTTGTTTAAATAGAGTTATTACGGTTTGTTTGTGTGTTTGTTTGTTGTTTTTATATGTGTGTGTGTGTGTGTGTGTGTGTGTGTGTGTTTTACACTGCTTATTGCTACAGTCATGATTCATCATTAAATTACACTGCTTGTAAAAGAGTGTTTGTATCAATAAAATAGAGCAAACATTATTAATGATATATGGGTAACACTTTAGAATAATGGGCCGTTGTTAAGAAGTAACTATGCAGGAAGTAATAGGTAGTTCTACATTAACA